>JARYHS010000601.1:0-62220 GCA_031002005.1 Vandiemenella viatica | reverse complement strand
GTACTGTTCCAACTGTTTAATAAAGCTTCGTTGCATTAAAGTAAGTGTTTCATCAACGACCCCGCTAGGCCCAAGGACTCTGATTGTGGTTTACTACGTGACATATTCCTCTGCTTGCTTATTTAAACTTTTTTATTGTAGCTCGTTCATTTCCACATTCCAGCCAGCTTGAGATAAACTAGAAACAATTGCAACAAGTTAACAGATGATTTGAAACAACTAGAAATGTGAAGGACCTGTTTCAGTTAAGCGGGGCACCTCCACTGGCTGAACATTAGGCTAGTGACTATAGTTTTCATTCAGTTCGTTGAATTCGCTAGCGATTTTGTTTTAGTTGGGGACGTAGTAAACATTATTAGTTTTGGACTGACATGTATTAGTAGTATTAAAATTAATGGCGATGAGGCTAATCCCCTGGTACTACTTTTGCACTGAACTTAATTGTCACTTTGAATTTTTTCACTATTTGTGGCAAATAAAATTGTTCAGCCGTTCCCACGAAAACCGACTAATTCATTAACTGTAAATAAAAAATTTCTAACTCCATGAAACTCAAGAGCGAGTTAATTTCGTTTGAAATTTCTGAACACAGCTGTTTCTTTAGGTGGATAATAGCTTTTAGGACATATTAAAGGAGGTCACATGAGTGTTGTGTTACCGAATGAAACCTTGATCAAGTAACCGATTATTACGTTTTTTGTTCGGGAATTAAGGGGAAAGACTTATCGCAACAGAATTATCAGCAAACAATCGATAAATTCGTCAAGGAGCTCTGCTCAGTAACGTGGCTTTGTGAGTGGGCAATTAATTAAGCTGACATTCGAACCAAGAAACACAACATAATAATTTCTTAAAAGCTTAGTATTTCTTCTACCCATCAGGTCGTTTTAGCCACCTCGACATTTACCAAGCGTGATGGGCGAGCGATAGCGATCTGACCTCGCATTCGGGAAGACGCGGGTTCGAATCCCCATTCGACCATCCAGATTCTGTTTTTCCATAATTTTCCCAAATCACTCCAAGCGAATGCCGGGCTGGTTCCTTCAAAAGACCATGGCGGTATCCTTTCCTGTTCCTTGTCCCCAATCCTTCCCCGGCTCTAACGACTTCGACGTTGATGAGGCGTAAGGCCAGAAATAATAATACTAATAATACTAATACTAATACTAATACTAATACTAATACTAATACTAATACTAATACTAATACTAATACTAATACTAATACTAATACTAATACTAATACTAATACTAATACTAATAATAATAATAATAATAATAATACTAATAATAATACTAATAATAATAATGATAATAATACTAATACTAATACTAATACTAATAATAATAATAATAATACTTCTAATACTAATACTAATAATCTATTAGTATAATAGACAAGATGTAGCATATAGCACCTACGTCATGTCACGCGGTGACGTCAAGCTATGACGTTGCGCTATGACGTCACGCTTTACGATATTATTTGTGGGAGTGCGCGTTATTTAATATCATTTCCAAGCAACAGTGAATAAATTAACTCACAGAACACTGAAATAAAAGTACGTATTGCGTTAAAATCGATATATCAATCATTAGATGCTTATATTTATGTAATATTCTTTTGATATATTGAAGTATTCTTTAAATTGTTTGTCCATAGATATTGTAAGATAAAACTTTGTATTTCGAGCATCAGTGCTGCTAAATGTTTGGTTAGAGTGTAACTAGCATGGATTAGAATTACAAGTTTCATTTGACGTTAACGCAGAGGGCATGAATAATTTAGTTTTTTTCAAAATTTAAACTGTGTCCTATTACTGAAATTATTTGTGTTTAAATTGGCATATTAATTATCAGTTTTTTTTTACTGAAACATTACATGGTTCAAATGAAAGAAGTTGCAAATTGTTCGCGATATATACGGCCTAAACCACAATGACATATTACATGGCATAGCTTAAGTTGTTATAGCATCCTTCGTTCTTGCTGGAGTCATTATTTCAGCAGATGTAAGCTTTCTTAGCCGTTAAAATATCGATCTTCATCATAGGTAGCTAGTAAGAAAGAAATGTGTCAGAACCTGTGAAGATTTGGAATCAAGTTTATATCGCGATGCATGGAATGTATTAAATTGCGCGTGATTGAAGCTTTGCTTTTCTATCAGAAATTTTAGCGGATATTATGGTTAAGCTGAAATGCAACCTGGACCAAGATGACAACTGAAGCACTTGAAGTTACAGCAGAGGGCATGCGTTTTTATTTTTTTTTTATTTTTATTTTTATTTTTTTTTTTGTATTTTTTTTCTGTTACTTAATTCATTACTTCATTATAACGAAAGTGTTGCTAACATTTTTCGGTTGCAGAGCGTCTTACGTTTCAGAATTTTTAATTTAATTCATGGCGACGTTTCGGAAAAAAGGAGGGTGCAAATGTGAAGAAGATGTCATTATAACGAAGCAATTGATACAAATTTCAACAGGGCAGTACCAGTTTCCGGCCGGTGGAAAATATCACCTTCCACCCATTAAAACTAATATTACGTTGGAATGACGTAAGCTGTTAAGATTTATTTTTAATTTACGGTTTTACTGATGTCTTATTACAGTCGCATGTAACTGTGTCAGCTATTCAAATGTGTTAGTATAATTCTGAATAACGAATATAAAAAATTAAGATTGAAGAACCCTTATAGATTTTTTATTGGTTTATTTCGCGATGCAATGTGATCATTGAAATGTGATAAGTATATGTATTAATATGCGTGTAAAGTAAGTATTGTTTCTCTGGCGGCATGTTTAGCACATGGAGGATGGAAATATTTCCTCCATGGTTTAGCGTAGTACTGTACGTGGTTATGGGATTCTACGATAACCGTGAAGCCGCAATTTGTTGATGGATTCTTATGTAACTCGACGAAAAAAACTGAAAGTAGAGAATAAAATGTTTTGATATCTTACTTAATTCTCGAGATATTCTATCTAAAAATTGACGTGGTTAGGTTGAAATGCGACCTGGAACAGAAGAAAAATTTCGACATTGCCAAATTTGATGATGATATCGTATGTAACTCGAAGAGACAAATCGAAAACAAATAATACATTTTCTTTCCATATCTCGCTTAGTTCTCGAGATATTGTATCTCAAAATTTAGGTGGTTTGGGTGAAATCTGGCCTGGACCAGAAAAAACAAATTACCAAAACCGCTATATCTACACGGTGGAAATGCACTATATGTGTTTTATTTTCTTCCTGGTGGTTGTTGTTAGGTTGAAATACGTCCTGGACCAGAGGAAACTTCACCAAAATCACAGTTATAATTGATTTTCAACATGTTATATCTCAAAAACCAAGAAAGATATCAAAAAATTTTATTCTTTATTTTCGATTTATTTCGTCGAGTTCTACAAGAATGCATCATCAGATTGTGGCACCACGGTAATGATTAAACTGCCTGTTGTTAGATTGAAATGCAACCTGGACCAGGATAGCAACAGAAACCTTTTGTTATTGCGCAAGGCAATAGGAATTATATTATGATTTATTTTTGTGTTTATTTAAGCGATTTCTAAGAAATGATTTGCCAGAATACTGAAGTTGTTATGATTTAATTTAGTATACTTCGTTTACACTGTGGTCATTATTTCAACTGCTATGTAATTTATGTCATCCGTTAACACATCGATCTTCATCGCAGTATTAGCGAAGATTGTGGTTTGACTGAAATGCGACCTGCATCCAGTTGACAACTGAAACGTTTTGCTACATCACAAGGGATGAGAAATTAATGCACATTGAGCTTTATTTCAAAACAATTCTGTTTAGGTAAGCAACTAAAAAGAAATTAATTGCCAGAATACTCCAAACCCGTCAATTTTGACGGGCTTTGTGGCTAGTCTATTAGTATAATAAACAAGATGTAGCATGTAGCACCGACGTCATGTCACGCGGTGACGTCAAGCTATGACGTTGCGCTCTGTCGTCACGCTTTACGATATTATTTGTGGGAGTGCACGTTATTTAATATCATTTCCAAGCAACAGTGAATAAACTCACAGAACACTGAAATAAATGTATTGCGTTAAAATCGATATATCAATCATTAGATGCTTATATTTACGTAACATTCTTTTGATATGCAGAAGTATTCCTTAAATTCTTTGTCCATAGAAATGTAAGATAAAAGCTTTGTATTTCGTGCATCAATGTACAGAAAATTTTGGTTAGATTATTACTTCGCATGGATCATAATTACAAGTGGCATTTGACGTTAACGCAGAGGGCATGAATAATTTAGTTTTTTTTTTAATTTAAACTGTGTCCTATTACTGAAATTATTTGAGTTTAAATTGGCATATTAATTATCAGTTTTTTTTACTGAACATTACATGGTTCAAATGAAAGAAGTTGCAAATTGTTCGCGATATATACGGCCTAAACCACAATGAAATATTACATGGCATAGCTTAAGTTGTTATAGCATCCTTCGTTCTTGCTGGAGTCATTATTTCAGCCGATGTAAGCTTTCTTAGCCGTTAAAATATCGATCTTCATCATAGGTATTAAGAAAGAAATGTGTCAGAACCTGTGAAGATTTGGGATCAAGTTTATAACGCGATGCATGGAATGTATTAAATTGCGCGTGATTGAAGCTTTGCTTTTCTATCAGAAATTTTAGCGGATATTATGGTTAAGCTGAAATGCAACCTGGACCAAGATGACAACTGGAGCTTTTTGCTACAGCACAATGAACGATAAATTACAATGAGCTTTATTTTGTAACAATTCTGATTAGTTAAGCAACTGCAGAGAAATACCCACGTTATTTAATAACATTTCTAGACATCCACGAATAAATTAACTGACAGAACATACTTATTTGTTGCTTAGATTTATTTAATATTAGTTTATGTAGAAGTATTCGTTGAAGTCACATATATGTAAGTTAATTTTCGCAATAGCGGCAGTTTTGATAGATTGTTATTAAAATTGGTACTTGAAGTTACAGCAGAGGGCATGCGTTTTTTGTTTGTTTTTTTTTAGTAATTAATTTTTTTTCTGTTCATTCTGTTTTTCTGAATCATTACTTCGTTCTAACGAAAGTATTGCTAACATTTTTCGGTTGCAGAGCGTCTTACGTTTCAGAATTTTTAATTTAATTCATGGCGACTTTTCCGAAAAAAGGAGGGTGCAAATGTGAAGACGATGCCATTATAACGAAGCAATTGATACAAATTTCAACAGGGCAGTACCAATTTCCGGCCGGTGGAAAATATCACCTTTCACCCATTAAAACTAATATTACGTTGGAATGACGTAAGCTGTTAAGATTTATTTTTAATTTACTTTGGTTTTACTGATGCCTTATTTCAGTATGTGTTAGTATAATTCTGAATAACGAATATAAAAAATTAAGATTGAAGAACCCTTATAGATTTTTTATTTGATTTATTTCGCGATGCAATGTGACCATTGAAATGTGATAAGCTTATGTATTAATATGAGTGTAAAGTAAGTATTGTTTCTCTGGCGGTATGTTTAGCACATGGAGGAAGGACATATTTCCTCCATGGTTGAGCGTAGTACTGTATGTTGTTATGGGATTCTACGATAACCGTGAAGCCGCGATTTGTTGATGGATTCTTATGTAACTCGACGAAAAAAACTGAAAGTAGAGAATAAAATGTTTTGATATCTTACTTAATTCTCGAGATATTGTATTTCAAAATGTACGTGGTTAGGTTGAAATGCGGCCTGGAACAGAAGAAAAATTTCGACATTGCCAAATTTGATGATGATATCGTATGTAACTCGAAGAGACAAATCAAAAACAAATAATACATTTTCTTTCCATATCTCGCTTAGTTCTCGAGAAATTGTATCTCAAAATTTAGGTGGTTTGGGTGAAATCTGGACTGGACCAGAAAAAAAAAATTACCAAAACCACTATATCTATACGCTATATCTACACGGTGGAAATGCACTATATGTGTTATATTTTCTTCCTGGTGGTTGTTGTTAGGTTGGAATACGTCCTGGACCAGAGAAACTTCACCAAAATCACAGTTATAATTGATTTTCAACATGCTATATCTCGAAAACCAAGAAAGATATCAAAATATTTTATTCTTTATTTTCGATTTATTTCGTCGAGTTCTACAAGAATTCATCATCAGATTGTGGCACCACGGTAATGATTGAACTGCCTGTTGTTAGATTGAAATGCAACCTGGACCAGGATAGCAACAGAAACCTTTTGTTATTGCGCAAGGCAATAGGAATTATATTATGATTTATTTTTGTGTTTATTTAAGCGATTGCTAAGAAATGATTTGCCAGAATACTGAAGTTGTTATGATTTAATTTAGTATCCTTCGTTTTCACTGTGGTCATTATTTCAACTGTAGGCTATGTAATTTATGTCATCCGTTAACACATCGATCTTCATCGCAGTATTAGCGAAGATTGTGGTTTGACTGAAATGCGACCTGCATCCAGTTGACAATTGAAACGTTTTGCTACATCACAAGGGATGAGAAATTAATGCACATTAAGCTTTATTTCAAAACAATTCTGTTTAGGTAAGCAACTAAAAAGAAATTAATTGCCAGAATACTCCAAACCGTCAATTTTGACGGGCTTTGTGGCTAGTAATAATAATAATAATAACATTAATACTTCTAATACTACTAATAATAATAATAATAAAAACACCTCGACATTTCTTTCTATACTACAATAACTCTGAAGCGGCTGGGTTTGGGGGAAGGAAGTTATTAAATTATGCATATCGAACTTTTGTTTATTCTATTCCACATTTCAGAATTAATCATTGATATCAGTTAAAAAAAAGGGTAATAATTGTTAATACTGCTATAACCTGACCGTCTGTTGCATAAAGAGCATCGCCAACAAACTTAGGTGTATTTTAATATATGTATTTTCATATTCAATTGAAATGAATCAAAAGCAATACGGTTATCCTACAGCAAAAGACGCTATATTCTGGAATCAAATAAACTATAATTTGAAACGTTACATTCCGATTTAACATGATTTTACAAATATTAATCTCCTCAAAAATTGCAATAAAAGGAGCATGAAATGTTTACAAGAATGATCTACAATAAAATAGGACATGCAAGGGTCGATGGTTCAAAAAGATTGATCACTTAAGTTCAGTCTGGCGCATGAAAGTTGTTTTTTGTCTCGGCTGTATTAAAGCTCAATTTACTATTGGGACTCTACTCAAGATATTACAGGGTTGTGAACATGAATGTGCTACAGGGTTGTGAACAGGAGTGAGTCATTATACAGTGTGTGCGGCAAAACGACGAGGCATTTCACAGTATGGTTGGTGCTGTGCACGAACATAACGGCTCGGCAACAGTCGTCTTCCAACACATCATGTGAATTCAGAAGTAGGCACATTCTGAGATCAGGCAAAGTGTCTGCCTGATCCGATCGGTGATAACTCGGAGTCAGATAGCATGCCATACTATTCGCTAACGATTCCGACCATAAGCCTTGATGGTTTCTTCATATTAAGTAAAACAAGAAGTGAAATCGCACGAAAACTACAACATTTAAGAGAAAAAGTGGATAGCTTGATCCCGGGACCAACGACGCGCATAGTATTCGGATACGAGAAAATTTGTTTGTAATATGTTTTCGGCTACTGCGTTGGCTGGCATGTAGAATTACTATATTACCTTTGTCCAAAAGCATTGAAGAAATTAGTTTTGGAGGTTTTGACACCTCAGCATTGTCAGAAAATTCTTTCTCTCATTTAGTACGCTTGATTAATTGCATACATTCCTTTTGCTGTGATATTTGAAATTTTGTAATGCTAATGGCAAACAAAATAATGTAATGACCTATATCTGAACCATTTTAAAATGGTGCTTGATATCAATAGAGATGGAGGAAGATGTCAAAAGTTACAGTTGGTATAAAATAAACATGGCGAAAGGAATTTATTGCCAACTCGGCACACATTCTGCCGAATTTTAAGATCAACATAGTAGAAATCAGTTTTGTTACTGCAAAACATTTGGGTCAAGTTTATATGTCGGTGCATGATGTTACTAACATGTGTTACAGTAAATGAATTAATGCTCGAGTGATTGATGCTGTTATTTTCTACCGGCAGTATTAGCAAAGTTTTGTGGTTAGGTTAAAATGCAGTCGGGAGAAGAATTACAACAAACTTCTGTTTGCGGGATAGGACACGATCAATTGGTAATTTAAGCTGCTTTAACCGTGTTAGTGACGTCATGTATCGAGATATAATAATGACACAGTAATGCATCTACTTCTGGTAAGTTGCCTCTATCGGCTTCCATCAAATTAATCTCCATTTTGTATTCGAAACGAAAAATTAATCACTCTCACAAATAGCCACAAATCTACAAGAAAACGAAGCTAACAAACTTGCAAACAGTGAATTATGACACAATTTTTCTATCACGTATTTTTTACTTGTTTATTTTTAATTTTTTATCAAAATAAAAAATACCGGTTATCCACATTTGTTTCAAAATTTACAAAAAAAACTCTGTTTTTATGCATTATTGTGTGCATATTAGTAGGAGGAGGACCTGTTTTCTGGAACACCGCCAGGTGGCAGCACCTTCGTTGCTTCCGTGACGTCACAAGATTGCCGCCCGTTAGTTCTTTGACCGGCCAAGATGGCGGGGACCGTTAGTTCTTTGGCCGGCCAAGATGGCCGCCGTTAGTTCTTTGACCGGCCGCTAGGGAGCAGCATCTCCCATGGGCTTAATTTCTTTGCCGTTAGTTCTTTGACTGACTGGTAGATGGCGTTCGGTGCAAGTATTTCCGGCGCGCTCTGCGAAATGTGTACACTGTTTCAACGACTGTTATCTCTGTTTGCTTATCCATTAAGTGTGACGAAATGTGTACTCTTCGCGTCGGCTGACTATTTCTGTTCTGGCAAGATGCAAATATTTCAGCACAGTAAAATATTTTCTGTGTCGTGAAATATACTTAAGTGTAAATCATTGCAATTTTACTAAAAACAAAAAAAAGTCCACATCAACGGATATTACGTGAACAGACATCGGTAGCGTTGGGGGCATAAATTTTTCCTTTTAACGTTCGATATGAAAAAAAACGTCATAAACTCCAGATATAAAACCGAGGAAGAATTCTATGTGTACCTGATTTCATGAAATTATTTAGCGTTCTTGCCTCGCATTCGGGGAATCCCCCTTCCGGGCATCCAGATTTGGGTTTTCCATGGTTTCCACCAGGTGAATGCCGGGATGCTACCTTCAAAAGGCCATGACCGAATTCATTCCCATTCCCGTCTCTAAAGACCACATTGTTAGAGATACATTAAAAAAAAAAATTCGACTGCCGAGGTGCAAAGTATCCTGGTTTTCGATAGATGGCGTGGCACACATCATTTCACCAAGCTTTTACGAGAAATATTTCAGGTATTCCTACCTGCTGTCTGTCTGCTATTATCGGTATATCAATGTGACAAGTATTTCGAAACTATGGAGTTATTCTCGGCGTGAAGTAACATTATTTCCGTTTGCCCAGGTTGCGAAACTCTGTACACACACTATCGACAGCAAGGTGCAAATATTTCAGCACAGTAAAATATTTTCTTCGGTTCTGTGCCAAGATTTCGTGAAATATACTTGCGTTTGATTAAGCGTGAACCATTACTATTTTTTTACTAAAAACAAAAGAAGTCAACATTAGCGTATATTACCTACAAAACATTTCTGTTCCCATGTCTCCTTGTTATTACAGAGCAAAGCACATCCAGCCTGTTTCTCAACCCTGTCTTTGGACAAGAGCCCACTTGAAAATATTTGTGACATGATTAACAAAGCCTTTCCCACACCAAGGCTATAAAAATCAAAGTTTCTAATTTGGCCATGGAATGGAACGAGGGGAGAAAGAATTCGTATAAGCATCAGTACAGCACATTATTTCTCTAATCTCTGCTGTCACTGGTATAAAAAAAATATTTCATCACACTCGTAATTTTTGCCAACAAGCTCAAACCTATATTGTCTGTCTATCCAGACCAATCTATGTATCAATTCTGTAATGTTTTCGTAAGCAATCACAAATTGAGTGCCATTAGCAATCCCTTGTGACACATCAGTGATTGACTAGAAACAGAGAGATATACGCTGTGCCATGTACATACCCACCTTTAACTGTATTTTACAGCACAGCAAGTATGTTCCAGGAACGAAACATCGTTTGTTAATCTTACTAATTTCACCCCTGCCCTTTGTGATAAAATCGAGTCAGTGTAAGGCAGTGCTAAGCACAGAACATGCTGATTCGTCATAAAATGCCTGTGGCCAAGGTGGAGATATAGAAAATTTACCCACTTACTTATAGAAGAAATCCAGTGCACTATTCATAATTCTTTCACCAAGATCTACCCTAGCCTCATCGCCAACATACGCCCAGCACTTCCCCATTCTTCATTCTGTTTCCAATGATTCCCAATCCAACCTCTGAACAGTTACTGACAGGGTTACCTTTTGTTCGTGTGTTAAAGTAAACCAAAAATTCGCAAAGTCTTCTCCTAATCATTAACAGGGATTCCAGCTACCAAAATGTTCACTTAAGGTGGTTCTACTGCAGTTTTCCAAGAAAATTCTCCAGGACAATATTTTTCAACCAATCAGGTGCCAGGAGAGTTCTCCATTCGGTATAAATGTTCCCATCTGACGCCAAACTTCGGATTCAGGGCCAAGTGTGACATTTGACTGTAATTGCATGCTTTGTTCAAGTAACCACGATAAAGTTACCATAATGCTGTTAGCTAACTGATAGTTTCTTGGTCATCAAACAGGCATCATAACCCACATTTTAATAGAAGATCCCCACACATCGACAAGTATCCAAAGGTGCAGACACTACGCCGAAGATAGCACCCACGCTTGAACTGTCGTAAATTGTTAGGTCAAAGTGGGTGTTTGGATATTTTATCCACTCAGGCCTCATCATCTAAAGTCTAATGACAGATTGTGGTCATGGCCAACTTAGGCTCCATACACCACTCAGAATTATTCTGCCAATATCCATTCTAACAGCATTATACACCACATACAGCCCCTGACACTCTTCCAATCTCCCAATGTATCCAGTCCAGTTCCTTTATTAAGGCACTTGTTGAATATTTTCCAGTAATAAATCTAGCTGCTATATTTTGCACCTTGCATTTGATGTACAAAAATGTGGTCTCCATACTACACTTATATATACAAGAAATGGTCTGACTGTGGGTTTGTACCCAAGTCCTTCGCTTCTCTGGTACATCCCCTCATCACCCTCTCTGTTAAATGATTTTTATGTAGTGAAAAACGTGAGAAACACAATTCGTATGCCAACACAAATGGCAGTAAACTGTAAAGAGTACAGTGAAATGGGAGATTGCCTAAACCCTGAAGCAATGGTTAGATGCACACGTTGATGGTGAGCATAATTCTATAACCATATATTTTAGACACAAATTAACAGAGGAAGTAGACACACGCACACACTTGTACATGCATACAGCGAGGTCGACAGAACTAACAGCAAGCATCATGGAAACGATGAAGTGGGCAGAATTGTCGTTACCACTGATTAACTGGGCAGAACTATCGTTAAAAAAATCATCAGACAGACGAGTTTAAGTCAGGTATCACAATACTTACACTTACATGCACAAAGAGAGACGCAGATATACATGTACAAATCTACAGAAAGTTCAGGACAACTACCTGCACCAATCATGGAAACAAAAAAAGTGGTGTAGTACTTTCTTGCCCCCATGACTGGCTGAAAACAGAACTCTCCTTACATATCATCTGCCTGGCGAGATAGAGGGTGTGCAAAAGATGGCATGTTTTCACCATGCACCTAAGTATTTACATCATAAATAGTGTTCATCACACACAATTGATTACATTTACCATCAATACGTTTCTCCCACACTGCAACCCTATCTGCCATTCATTAAGAGTGCCCCAGGTACCATGAGTTACAATAGACATTTGACTATCAGCAGATACCAGAACCCCTCATATTCATACTAGGTCTCAACCACAAATCCATACGTATCCATGCACAAGCTCAAAGAAACAGGAACAGCAAATCATACATCCAGATAAATGAGTTTAAGGAAGGTATCACCATACTTACGCACACAGACACATATATCCATGCCTACAGCGAGCTCAACACAACAACCAGCCCAATCATGGAAAAGAAAAAGTGGGACAGAACCCCCATGGCTCATAACTCGGAAACGATAAAGTGGGGCAGAATTGTCGTTACAACTGATTAACTGGACAGAACTATCGTTACAAAAATCATCAGACAGACGAGTTACTTACGCTTACATGCACAAAGAGAGACGCAGATACACTTGCCTCATGTCTGGCTGAAAAACAGAAGTCTCCTTACATATCATCAGCCTGGCGAGATAGAAGGTGTGCAAAAGATGACATGTTTTCACCATAAACGTAAGTGTTTATACCATAAATAGTGTTCATCGCGCCCCAGTTGATTATATTTACCATCAACACGTCTCTCCAACACCGCAACCCTTTCTACCATTCAGTAAAAAAGTGACGCAGGTACCATGAGTTGCAATAGACACTTGGCTATCAGATCTCACCCACAAATCCATATATCTCAATACACTAGCACAAACAAGCATAAGTGGAGGGACAGCAAAATCATTCGTCCAGACAGACATTTTTATAGAAGGTATCACCATATTTACGCATACAGACACAGAGAGAGACGCACAAACACTCACATTTCCATGCCTTCAGCGAGCTAGACACAACAACCAACCCCCAATCATGGCGACGAAAAAGTGGGGCCCCCCATGGCTCATGACTGACCAAAAAATCATCAGTAACATATGTTCCAGGCACCATACTCATATTTTCAAGTGGGCTCTTGTCCAAAGACAGGGTTGAGAAACAGGCTGGATGTGCTTTGCTCTGTAATAACAAGGAGACATGGGAACAGAAATGTTTTGTAGGTAATATACGCTAATGTGGACTTCTTTTGTTTTTAGTAAAAAATAGTAATGGTTCACGCTTAATCAAACGCAAGTATATTTCACGAAATCTTGGCACAGAACCGAAGAAAATATTTTACTGTGCTGAAATATTTGCACCTTGCTGTCGATAGTGTGTGTACAGAGTTTCGCAACCTGGGCAAACGGAAATAATGTTACTTCACGCCGAGAATAACTCCATAGTTTCGAAATACTTGTCACATTGATAGGCCGATAATAGCAGACAGACAGCAGGCAGGAATACCTGAAATATTTCTCGTAAAAGCTTGGTGAAATGATGTGTGCCACGCCATCTATCAGAAAACCAGGATACTTTGCACCTCGGCAGTCGAATTTTTTTAAAAAATGTATCTCTAACAATGTGGTCTTTAGAGACGGGAATGGGAATGAATTCAGTCATGGCCTTTTGAAGGTAGCATCCCGGCATTCACCTGGTGGAAACCATGGAAAACCCAAATCTGGATGCCCGGAAGGGGGATTCCCCGAATGCGAGGCAAGAACGCTAAATAATTTCATGAAATCAGGTACACATAGAATTCTTCCTCGGTTTTATATCTGGAGTTTATGACTTTATTTTTCATATCGAACGTTAAAAGGAAAAATTTATGCCCCCAACGCTACCGATGTCTGTTCACGTAATATCCGTTGATGTGGACTTTTTTTTGTTTTTAGTAAAATTGCAATGATTTACACTTAAGTATATTTCACGACACAGAAAATATTTTACTGTGCTGAAATATTTGCATCTTGCCAGAACAGAAATAGTCAGCCGACGCGAAGAGTACACATTTCGTCACGCTTAATGGATAAGCAAACATAGATAACAGTCGAGTGGGAATTGTACACATTTCGCAGAACGCGCCGGAAATACTGTCACCAAACGCCATCTACCAGTCAGTCAAAGAACTAACGGCAAAGAAATTAAGCCCTTGGGAGATGCTGCCATCTGTGCGGCCGGTTGAGGAACTAACGTATGCGCAAGACCGACTGCTGCCGCCATCTGTGCGGCCGGCCAAAGCACTAACGTGTGACGTCATACGACCTTGAACGCTGATTGGCTGCTCACTTCGTGACGTCATGCGATCCCTGAACGCTGATTGGCTGTTCCCAGAAAACAGGTTCTCCCCCTACTGGAGGCAAATGGTCATTTTTCACTAGCTGATGTACACGGCTTAGTACTATTACTTCGAGATCCTGTCGAAGGATCATCACTGTGATTCATATCAATGACATCATATTCATTGTCACTTCTAATAAGAACATGATTTCTTCCATTGTACAAACACGACGGCGTGCCATTTTCTCAGCGAAAACTAAAAGGAAAAGAGAAACACAAATTAGATCGCAGCTGCCAACGCAAGGGTGTTGCCAGGATTTTGTTTAGGGGGGGGGCAGGCAAGAGAAAACTGGTAATACGTATGCTAAAAACTTTTATTAATGTAATACATATTTATTCTATTAATTGAATAATTAATATTATTATATTTTAATTGATTATAATTTAATTAATTAGTATATATAATTATACTAATAATAATTTTCGAGCTACTTCATCTGCAATTTTATCACAATTTTCATGTGTAAGTTTTCTGTCTACACCAAGCATGCACAGACAGGTCAGTTGGATCTCTAGAATATTTCCATCTGATTTAACTCTTTCATAAGGTCTAGTTCTCTTAGATTTTCTGTTGTCATACCCTTGTCCTTCCATAGTTTATACCATAGTGCGACTTCATAATCAAACAATTTTAACTTGTAGCATTGGCAGAAACATAGTGATTTTTTTTTTAAATCAACCAATGACTTACTTAAACTTTAGCTGGGATGTAGCTAGGGACTGCAATCCAGCAATGCGGTATCTGGCATCATTTGGCAGTCTGGCGGATCCAGCACCTAATTAAGCGGATCCGCAATCCGTAAAATGGGGTGAAAACATGTTTCAGTCTTCGTCACCGTGCCTCCCTTTCGTCACTTTCCGGTCCGACTCATTTTTTACCAGTTGTATTGCCCCGTTTAACTGTATCCTTCAAGGTGACATTTGATTCACGGCAACAAATGTGTGTTCAAAATCAGCATATCTCTTCCGGCAGAAGTTATCAAGATGGCTCATAAAGAAGCGTGGTCACCGAGCGTAGTGGGTGAGCAATTAACCATCTGGCCTCGCATTCGGCAGAACGCCGGATCGAATCCTCATCCGGGCATTGAGATTTGCGGTTTCCATTGTTTCTCCAAATCACTCTAGACGAATGCCGGGATGCTTCCTTCAGAAAAAGGCCAAATCCGAATTCTTTCCCATTCCTTGCCCCATGTCTATTCCTGCCTCTAATAACCTCGTTACTGACAAGGCGTAAAGCCATAAGCAAAATAAAAAGTCATAAAGTAGCTCATTAAAGTTATTTTCCATAAATTCTTTGCAGTCAAAAAATAATTGATAAAGACAATATAATACTGTAAATGTACTGTAAACTACATACTAAAAATAGTTACATGAATGAAATTATAACAGGAACGGTTTCTATGGATTTTTAACATCCACCATCTTCTTCGCCATCTTTCTCGTTATATTTTCATTTTCGTTTAAATTTTTATGATAAATATAGGTTAAGCAAAAATTTATATCCAACACAACATCGACGTCCCTCACGCTTTCTTCTCCAAAACATACCAGCGCATTCGCAAGCGTGTGGCTGTCAATGTTCGGCTCCCCACAATTAACCAAGCGTTTGTAAAGGTATGGAGTTTTCGGCAAGTGCCAAGCGTGTGGACCCGGGGTTATATTCACCGCAAAGTAACACATTTTAATATCAGCTTGCTTAGAATACAGGGTTCGTGAACCACGGAGCATTGCATCAGTTTGGTGAAGGAACGACTGACCGACTTTGGTGTTGCTGTTGAAACTGCTGTTATCGGCAAAAGATCTAATGGAACAAGCGTCATGGAAAACTGTCTGCCTTCGTACCTGCAATTGTACTTTTCACACAGCACACAATTGGCAGTTGTCGATGTTTTATACCCCTCCCCCACAAAAAAAACCACTGAAAGAAATTGAGAGCATAGAAAAAACTTTCACTCGGATGTAGACCACAAAGACCTGGAAGCCACAATTGAAGCACAAAGCGTGATCATAGCACTGGATATTCCACATACTGAGGTGATTCCCAGATACGATGATCTCAAAAAAGTGCAGAAAGTTGTTAAGTTTTTGAAAAAGTTTTTTATTTATGACCATTTCAATCAAGCCAACGAATGAGGAGGCAGAAAGGGTTTTCTCCGCTACTGGCTATGTATGAAATTCTTTGCAAATAAAGTGATAATTTCAGCGCTTATTAGATAAACAGATTATTTTTCAAACTGACGTGATTTTTTCTGTGATACATGTAAATTGATCTAAAACTAAATACTTAGGTACTATAATTGACTATTTCCTAAATAACTAGAGTTAAATTTAAAACAAAGCGTGTAAAAGTGCAATGTATAATCCTAAAACACTACTCCAGAGAAGCTATCAAGGAATTTAAATAAGGTATGAAAATAGATTCCTTTCAAAAATCGTATGGAGATTGAGCAGTGTGATTGCGACGACGTTGTTGGACAGATACAATGCGCCGGACTTTCAAATCGGTTTCAATGGCAGCTGCAGTACTGGTAGATGTGTTTAAAATATTTTAGCTCTCCGTGTCCGCGTCGCTGCGATTATCTTTTATGACAGACATTACTCCCATGTCGATCGTCTTTGATTTTTACGCAGTGGCAACAGGTTCCAGTAATCCTGAGTATTCAATCCAACGCATATAATGAATTCTGACTTAGTAGCAGCGCACTATAACTGGTAAGCACCTTTCCTCGCCGCATCATTTTCTTCCCTAGAAACATTCGAAAGCCTTTTGTCAATGTCTTCAAAATTCTTGTTAAAAATAGCAAAACATGTATATTTTTGAGACCAGTGAGTCTCATATAAAGCTGAAATATATGGCACGTTCTTTCTTTGTAAAAAGTTTATGATGTACTCTGTGGTACAAATTGTGTTCCATATTTCTGTAATTTGATTTAAATTATTTATAACCTTGTTGTCTGTGGCTTTCACAATGAAAATACAAGGCTTTTTTTTATATTTCTGTTCAAAAACTTTGAACCCCATCAATATCACCCGCCAATGTAGAACACACCTCACATCCTTGGCTAACACAACTATTAGGCCCATGTCCTACGTTTTCGAAAAACCTGTCGATTTCTAATGCTATAAACGGTTCTACGAATCTGAGAGATTTTTGTCGGATTGTATTTTATCTTCGTCAATAAAACTATTTTTATGAAAAGCTGTTCTTTCCCAGCTATATCACACGACTCATCTGCCAACATAATATAAGTATAAGCATTCTTTGCGGCCTACACAATTTCATTTTTAACGACCAAGCCGCACAGGGCAATGATTTCGTTTTTAATCTGTGGGGAGATATACATGACTGTCCGGGTGGCGCCGCGTCATGTTCATCGTAGCCAAATGACGCGGCGCCACCCGGACAGCCAAGAATCAACTGACTTTGGCCGCAGAAGCCTACGATTACATATACATGACATTTCAAAATGCTGTTTCAAAACCAGAACACTTGAATCAATTCTTAGTTTCAGCAGGTATTCAAGAACACCCTGATGTTGCTCTTTGTATCTTCAAGGCAAATTATTTGTACGGTGTAACACAGAAAATAATCGTAGATATTATAGATGACACGATTTATCAATTGTCTTCTACTTCCTTCTGGTGAGCAGTATTCATCATTACAGCGACCGGTATTTTCTCCAAGAAGTTCTTAACATCTTTAGCTGCTGGTTGATGATAATGTGATGAAACATGTTTTTGCAATGTTCATGGATATTTTTAAAGTGACAGAAAGTTTGAGTAACAAATTAATTAGGACTATACAAGCAGAGGCAAGTAAGTCTGCAAGCAACAATGATTAAAATTTTAATTTCAAATTAGTGGTTTTAGCATCTACAGAAAATTTATTTCCAGGAAGGTACCCAGGAGCTGGGCTGTAACACAGTATGTAGCAGTATAGGTACGACCACAGAATGAGAAACAACTTGACCGTTGGACCGACCCAACTCATATCCGACGACAAATATACTGTAAAGTCAAGAGTTATAAATATTTTGTCACAAATTAGCTCTTACACTAGCGACTTTTTCACAATCGCTTGATTGTAATAGAAATAAATAAAATACAAACGAATGCAGTTAATTATAGTTATATATATACTGTATGTAATACTATATTAAAAGCCATCGTTAGTCTTTTGGAAAAATCAAATTAATTACTTTTAAGAACAGATTATTAGCGCGCTCTCTGGTTATATCACAGTATAAACGATCGGATGCGCTGTGTGCGTGTCGGGTCAGCCTGAAATCTATCGGTATTTAATCACAGTTAAGACGGGATGTCTTTGTTCGAGTTGGTCGCGCGGCACAGAGACAGTTTGTTGCCATGGAAAACAAAAACAGCTGCCTTTTAATACAATTGTACGGTGCCAAATTTTTTTGTGTAATAGCAATTGTGCAGCCTATTCAGACTCAGATGGTATCACCTCCATCACTACCACAACCGTCACTTGAAACTGCAATCAACGAATCTATAGAATCGCCAAATGACAGAATCAACCTTTTACCTAAGTAAGGAGTTAGTTCTCATTAAGAATGGCAACAGAAAATTGAAAAGCAATAAAAAAAAATAATATTAAACGGGTGCTATTACCTTATCTTTGACCATTCTTTCAGCGCTTCGCATAGTGCGTCAGAAACATTTGAAACTGGTCAAATCAATGATTGTTTTGAAACTCGAAAAAGGTAATGCAGGCTAGTACACGAGTCTCCAATTACTAGAAATCTTGAAGTCACAGCGTTTATCAGTAACTGAAATGCCTCCCGAAATTGAGTGCACTGGCTCAATTAATTATTTTAGAAACTCTACGATTGTTAATCTCGTAAAATTTGTTTATTGTATCCTCGATGGCTTCATTTCTAATGTCTTCCATGAGTTTCTCGCCATACTGTATTCAATTAAAATACAATTTCCATATCCACCAAATCATTTTTCGTTTAGGCTTCTAGAATACAGTGTATCGGATCACAGTGAAAGTTGCGGCTATTCGCGCACGTGAAATGTCCACGGTGGCTTCACAAAAAGACAGTGCCTGGATAGTTTGCAGTGCAAGCCGCGCTCGTCAACAGAAATGGTTCGCGCGGCAAATAACCGGTTTGCACGCTCGAACATGGCTCACGCAGCTGCCGCTCATAATCGATACGCAGCTTAAGGACCGTCCATAAATCACGTAGCTCCATTTTGGCCTCCTGTGAAAACCCCCCCCCCCCACGTACCCCAGCGTGGCTTTTGTCTCCTCCCCGCCCCCACACATAGCTTTTTCTCATAATGATTCCTGAAGTCATTTTTGTACTGTTTTCTCTTGTCAGGCTATCATAAATTACAAGCGGGGATAATAAAATGACAGAATTAATTATTCACATGCTTCTGTATCTTAATAAAAAAAGAAAAGCTACGTGGCCTGGCTCGGAAATCCCCCCCCCCCTTTAAGAAGCCCAGCGTAGCTTTCCAGCCAACCCCTCCCCCTCTAGACCAAGCCACAATCCATTAAGGCCGGTTCACACTGTGCGATTTTCACCGCAGTGGAAACTTAACCGTCGCCGCCTACAGAATTTGAGGTGTTTACATAGTCGGCGGTAGAACTGTTGCTGCTATTACAGCGGTAAAATTTTCGCTGCTATGAAGAGCTGGTAAAAGATGACGTTTTCGGACGTCAGTACCTTTCTTTTGATGACCTGAGTTTCATTTTGTGAAATTAGAAGTTAATTTAATTAATTTGGTGTTTATTACTTCGTAGTTAAGTTTTAAAATTGTTATTTTGAAGGTTCCATAGCCATAGAATAGGAAAAGAAAAAGCCAAAGGAAAACAGAATATTTTAGGAACGGCGACACCAAGTTTTTCAATTATTTTAGGATGTTTATTTCGACAGTTGCTTGCGAAACTTAAGTACGGCATTCAAAGGAGGAATACCCAGTTGATGAATTGTATTTAACATGTGGAAATGCTGGCAATCACCTTGAAGTAAGCAGATTTCTCATGGGCCTACTATAAATAAACATTTAATTTCATATAATTCCAATCCACTATATTTATATTATGTTAATTAGGGTGAAAACTTCTTGAGGTGAATATGAATAGATGTACAAGAAAAGTTTGAAAAATACACTATGCCATATAGCCTAATGGCTAAAACTTACATATATTCACTGTGTAATCAACTATCAGTGTTGAGTGTATATTGCTTTTATACTTACAAGCACAATCGACTAGTTAAACTTTTGTGATTAGATTGTAATCTGTTAAGTGTTTTAATAACTATAACTTTACAAAGAAAAATCGAAAGTAAATGGCGAAGATGATGCCGAAGTTATTGAACACCTTGTCTCACTGTATTCGTCACTGCTGTGTTAGAAGAAAAGAAGGAGAAGAAAAAAAGGGGGAAAAATGTCGATCCACAGAATTTCGAATGTTGAAAGTTTTCCTTGGCAAATGTCTAAGATATAAGGACACAGTTTAATAGATAGTATTAAACATCAAAATCTTTATATAAAATGTGATTCAACATTTTTCAACTTCTAGTTGAAGCTCTAAAAATTTATGTAAATACG
Organism: Vandiemenella viatica; assembly: GCA_031002005.1. Taxonomy (NCBI): domain Eukaryota; kingdom Metazoa; phylum Arthropoda; class Insecta; order Orthoptera; family Morabidae; genus Vandiemenella; species Vandiemenella viatica. The sequence continues at coordinate 41,440 of JARYHS010000601.1, read as the reverse complement.
TGATCAAAAGTTTACTATCCAAAGGCATTTTTCATTTCGTCAAAATCATTCCTAATTTCAAGGCACACTTCTTTCCAAGCGTTCCTGGCAGCGTTCCGATCTTTAAAAGAATCTATAGTTTTGTCTGTTAAAACTGCTAACGATATGAGAAGATCAGTATTCATCATCACTTAACTTACATTACGATTTTTAAATTCAAAAAATGTTAACTTAAACAGACTGAAAGCGCACAAGCGGTTAAAAAATCGCCGAGTGTGCAAGCGCCTATTTGACCACATGGGCCACTGTCTGGATTGGCCGTCGAATGTAGTGTAAGCCCAGTGTGTAAGCTCCCATTTTAACCTCGCGCCACTACTGGAACGACGGCGACGGAAAACTTTCCGCCACGGCCGAAACCGCCCAGTGTGTAACCGATCTAAGAGTCGTCAGCAGCGCCGTACGTGGCCCATTGTGCTGCCCTGCCCTTGCTAACGTCTGTTTTCCCGCAAATAGCAGTAAAAAGCAGGTTTAAATCGAACGAACCGAATTAATTTTTGAAAGTTACTTAACATTGTTTACTCTTCGGTTCGGCAGAACTCTGATCGAGCTCAAACCCGAGTCCAGCTGGGGGAGGGGGCAGCTGCCCCCCCCTGCCCGTACCTGGCTACGCCCTTGTGCCAATGCTCAAGTGTCGAATAAGGAAAAAAACTAACCATCCTGGGTGGAAATATGGCTACATGACTAGGTCTCTAAGAGGCTAGCGTGTATACACGTCTGGAGCACAGACAGGGCGGCAAGGCCGCGCGTGTATACACGTCTAGAGCACAGACTGGACGACAAGGCGGCGCGTGTATACACGTCTGGAGCACAAACAGAGCGGCATGGCCGCGCGTGTATACACGTCTGGAGCACAGACAGGGCGGCAAGGCCGCGCGTGTATACACTTCTACAGCAGTCAAAGGGTTAAATTAAAATATGTTATAATTTCGTTCTTCACTAACAAAAAGTACTTAGTGAATGGAAAAGAACCTCAGACAAAACAAACATGTTAAGTGTGAAGTAACTGACATTTAATTGAGATTGCGTTGCTACTGTTAATACTGCGCTGGGATACTATTTTTGTACATAAGAGATCAACCAGTTAAGTGATTACGTCAGTCAGATAAAAAAGTATTTTAATGTACTTTTGTTCCAAAACTGCAAAATATTAGTACAGTGCTATATAATAAAGTAGGGTGTCAAACCTACCTGTCATCCCCAACACTGATTTCCTGAAACAATCACTTGTAAACTTAAAAGGAGACTAAGACCGGGTAGGAACACGGGCGAGCTATCTAAAGGTGTGGACGCGAGGGGGTGAGCCGTCATTCGGCCGACTGTTGTTACTGTGACGGTACAGGCCAGTATTCGCAAAGTGCAGCTAGACCTTTTACACTTAGCAACTGATACACAAACTGGCACAAATTAAAATCCCAACAACCAGATGGTGGTGTAATAAATGAATGAAATTTGGCCTCAAGTATGCCCGCATAAAGAGTATTAAATGATTAAAAATTGAAAGTTTCATGTGTAATAATATCAAAATTACGGTGCTATTTAATATTTAAATTTCATTTTTTTAGCTTATAAGTTGTGAACAGTGTAACATGATACTTTGTTATCCACAAGTTGTTGTTGGCTAAGCATGCCAAGGCGAAGAGTGACAACTCTCTACACCCAAATGTCTAACTGGATTGGTCGTAGTGCAATGTCAGTATACAGACTTGTTACACAGTGGATGAAAGAAGGCTCTAATACTCCTAGAGCAGACATGGGTCCATACAGATGGATAACAGCACGTGAAGACTGCCAAATGGTGTGAGTGGCTGTTGCTAGCAGACTGTTGATTGCAGGCCAGATACAAGCAGTAGTTACAGATAGTCCCCCCTCCCCCTCCCTGGACGATTGTAAACTAATTGCTTGAAGCTGTGTCACACTCTCTGGCCCCTGTGCAATGTGTCCCAATAATCTAATTTCATTGCCAGCATCAACTAACTTGGTGTAATGCGAAACACAAATGGACATGTGAATGGTGTACATTTGTGTTTAGAGACGAGTCTCAATTCTGTCTGTGGCAAAGTGATAATCGACGACATGTTCGCAGGCGTAGTGGAGAAAGGGCCTACATAGTGTTGTAAAAAAACGTTTTTTTTTTCTGTCTTCTATTAAATCTCAAATTTTTTAAGGCAGTTATTTAAAATGACTGTTTTAGAAATTATTCTAAGTACTTATCTTAGTTTAAAATCTACTATATTTTTCTGGTTCAGTAGGAAAAAAAAATTACGAAAATATTGGCAAAATTGACTGAAATTTTCTTAATGAACGGGGATTTCCCGAAGAGACTAGGTTGCGCGAGAAGGAATCCCCATTCCCAATTGTTTTGATTGATACTTGCTATTTGAAATAGTGATGCCAACCCTACAAAATTACCTACAGATCTTTTAAAAAAAAATAGGAATTTAAAATTTATACTGGGCTTTCCTTATATTCGTATACTTGTTAACTCTCAGAGTATAGTGGTACTGACTCATTAAATTGTCAGTAAGGGAGCGTGCATAAACCACATATCTCCATTTTGGCCTCCTGTGAACCCCCACGTAGCCCTACGTGGCTTTTGCCTCCCCCCCCCCCCTCCCCCCCCCCCCACGCTCACGAAGCACGTAGCTTTCTTCCGTTTTGATTCCAGAAGACATTATGTACCGTTTTCTCTTGTCAGACTATTGTAAATTACATACGGATATAATTAACTGAGGGAAATTAATACTCATATGCTGTTGTGAGTTCAGTTCCTCATTTTAACCGTGAAAAATGTTACGAAAGGAAAGTTACGTGGCCTGGCTCGGAACTCATCCCCCCCTCTCCCCACGTAGCCCAGCGTAGCCTTCCAGCCAACCCCTCCTCCCTCTGGACCGAGCCACGTAGTTTGTGCACGGTCCCTAATTATGAATCGTTTCCTTGCAACCGTTGGTGTAAACAAACAATTGAAAAGAAGTAAAGCTCCTATTTTGTATGATAATAGATTTTAATTCAAACTTAAAAGACCGTAATACAGAACTATCGGCGCAGTCTTTATGCACAGTGTGTACTTTGTTCACAATTTAAAATTGCAATCTCAAAATCTTTTGTGTACAATACAAGAACAACCAGTAAAAGAAAATTTAACTATTTCTGAAGTTATGGATCTAGAGGAGACAGAAGAAGAGACAGAAAATTCCGACACCGACCGAACTAGTGTTGGTAGTGCTGATACTAGTGAATGTGGTACTGACATAGAGGATGAATAAAATTATGTTACCTATATAGATTAGGGTTACCAGAATTTTCTCTACGAATCCGGGGATGCTTCAGAATTTTTTCACCAAAATCCGGGGACGCTTTCGGCATTTGTCCTAATGAAGCGTTGCACTTTTATTAGTTATGTGAATAAAGGTTGGATTAACCTAAAAGAAACATACAGTATTTATCATTTAAGATCGAAGTTTTTCACAGCATTGTATATAAATAAATTTTTCTCGGGCTTTCAGCCGCGTTAAGATGTCACACTTGAGGGAGGTTTCGAAGGCGTCTATCACAGCCCTCATTTTCAACCATAAGTCAACGATAAACTAAGAAATAAATTTTTCTTCCTTCCTTGAAGTAAGCTAATTCACTAAATTACTCAGTATCATGGAAGACTCAATTGCTGTGACATCATTGCCTTCTGCCTGTATAATTGCATCCTGAAAAAGGGGAAAAGTTGAGTTTCAAACCACTTCTTTAGCATTACTGGGCATTTATCTTCAGACCGGAAGAACGATTTGAGAGCAGGATAGATTTCACATATTCTTCTGATAACTGGTACAAAGGAAAGCCATCTAATTTTATTGTAACCTAGTATTTCTTTATTTTCATGCCCAAAAACATTTCTGGGGAAAACAGTAAAAATTCGGGGACATTGCGGGGACGAAATCTGTCCGGCGACAGAGAGCTAAATACGGGGACTGTCCCCGGTAAACGGGGACGTCTGGTAACCCTAATATAGATACACTTATGAATCATTATGTGAGACATTATATGATTCAGTAAGACTTAAAACACACTTGTAAAATGGAAGTTCCTTAAATAAAACTATTATTTATCAAATATATTGTTTTCTGAAAAAAAAATTAGAAATAAAAACATTGGTGCTAGGTTTTTTTCATGTTTTTTTTCACAAATCTGAAAAAAAAACATACTTTTTTTTTCAGTTTGCAACACTAGGCCTACCTACTGTGATTTCAAAGTATCACGCAAGTACAGCCACTGGTGTCATGTTTTGGCAGCAATCAGTTTCGACAGCATGACTGAGTTGGCTGTTGTTGAAGGCAAAGACAGCCCATCACTATGTGGACGGAGTACTGCATCTTATTGTGATATCCTTCACGTTCACCATCCAAATCGCATTTTCCAACAAGATAATGCCCGTCCTCATACTGTGGCCATCATCACAATTTGGATAGCACGGTTCCCAGATTTGTCCTCAATAGAGCATGTCTAACATAACAGGAGTAGACACATTAGATCACATGGTCACCCAGCACAAATTGTGCAACAACTGAATGCAAAAGACTGCACGCGTAGTGAGACATACACCAAGAAGACATCCGAACACTTGTTGTGTCAATGCCGGCAAGGATACACGAATGTATTGGTGCTCAAGTTGGGCGAATTTCTCACTGACAATTGTTTCTACAGGTAATAACTTAGTCTGGTTCATTTACATTTATTATCATTTCTTCTAGGTATGCCGTTGGATATATCGTCAAATTTTCCTATGATTCTACCACTCATGTATGCGTGTTGTGATTTTAATTTCCACCAGTGTAATTATAGAGCGAACATAAGATTCCACTGTAAAGTTAAAAAAAGTCGAAAGCTACCCATTTTCTATTGAAATGATAACATTTAAATGACTTCGCAACCTCGGTATTTGCAGGACCAAGGGATACTGAGAGGAAAGTTAACAGAAGTGGCTTGATCCAAGTAGAGGCAAATCCAGACCAAGATGGGGTCCCATTGGTGCAAACCTAGGATCATGGTCCCACAAGTTGTGAGACCATGGGGGATACTGTATAGTCAGAGAAGCAACTCTATATTAAGTACCTTCATAAAAATAGAAGAATAAATAAAATATAAAAACATAATTAAAAATAATTTAAAAAAAAACGGGTCAGATGATAAAATAACATGCCTTTGCGATATCTGCCCTCTTTACATGAAGTAATTAACAAGTATTTTACTACCCGCCTAAGATACACGTAGCTACAGACTCCTAAATATGACATTGTATGTACTGAAGACCGTCTCCACGTGTAAATTTTACATTTCTTGCACTGTAGCGTATAAATAAAGATGTAAACGGCTTGAATGTTCGTTCAGTATGTGATTAAAGCTCAATTTTTGCTCAGCAACAGAAGTTAGACATCCCTGTCGATTTAAGGAACCCATAAGAATTTAGGTAACTGTATTCGACAGAGAGGTTATTCAAAATAGAAATCTTTTTCTGTAAATTTATTATGGAAAGTTCTTAGAGAATCATACGCTTATTTATTTCATCGCGATCATATTTGCATATTCTCGATCAGAAGAAAGCATAGCAAACTTACATGAACCTAGAGTTAAAATACTTACTAATGTTACGATTTCGCTAGCAAGATACGAGGTTCCGAATGTTTTAAACACATTCCCCACAAAAACTGATAACCAAGGAAAGACAATACCATCAACGAACACTTGGACTCGTTCGGATTGACCTGAAACCTGACAGTATTGCTATTTTAATGCACAGTTTTCCCATTTTATTTGTATTAATTCTAACATGATACGATTCATGTCGAGTATAGGTGCACTGTCGCAATAGGGTAGGTACGCAGAGTGTAAATCGGATAACGCGAAATGTACTCAATTTACATATCACGAATCTGTCAGATGCTAAATTCAAAAATTACTAGAAAATATTTCAATGCACTTGTGAAACTTAGCTAGAAAGCTAATAGAATTCTAAATAAGAAAAACAATTTTGAAGCCTAGACTAACATTTTTCTTGAAATAATTTCGAGGATTTTCACCGCAGAGATAGAGGAGCAATTAGTGGAGGAGTCTTCATTTTAGTTAGCAAAAACTACCACAGTTCACTGGCATTCATAGATCAAGACCATGAGTTACTTGGGGTAGATTTCTGGGGTAATAAAAAAGAAAAAAGAAAAAATCAGGATGTTGGCTGCTTACCGCAGTGGAAGAATGACAGATGAAGAGAAATTAAATTCCTACTCAGATTTCAGAGGTGAGAATAGAATGGTCATTATTGGGGGCGATTTAAATTTACCAGGTGTAAACTGGGAAGGAAATAAGATTAATAACACACGGGAACAAAGATTTGCAAATACCTTAGTAAGGGAAGGAGGATTTAAACAAGTGGTAGAGCAAAACACTAGGGGGCAAAATATTTTGGATATATTCCTAATAAAGCCCGATGATAACCTCGTGGGGTGTCAAGTAACGGAAGGAATAAGTGATCATGACGCAGTTCTGATGGATATTAGAGGATTCAGTGAACCAGCAGCAAAAACTGAAGGTGGAAATAGATACAATTATAAAAAGGCACAGATTCAAAATTTTAAGAGATATTTCAGAGAACGTTTCAGCAAATGGAAGGAAGACACAAGTACAGTAGAGTCAAGGTGGGAAGAGTTCAAGGAGATAATAAGAAAGGGGGAAGAAAAATTCATTCCAAAGCAGAATATAAAGAGAAGTAGAGAACCTGTGTACTATAATAGGGAAGTGAGGAGGTTAAAGAGGTTGGTAAGAAAAGAACATAACAGAGTTAAGAGACAGCAGGGTAGTAGAGAATATTTAAAACAACTGAATAAGGACTTAATAACAACAAAGAAAATGGCTAAAGATTTGTTTATGAAGAGTATTGTCAGTGCAGGAGGACCACTGACTGATGCATCTTAAAATTTCTATGGCTATATCAGGAAACTAAGGGGAAGGGAGGGTGTAGAGATGCTCATAGATAAGGATGGAGAAGTAGTTACTGAGGATTTGAAAAAGGCAGAGATTTTAAGTAACTGGTTTAGTGAGAGCATTAGGGACAATGAATCAGAAACGGGAAGGTCTAATTCGGAGAACGAGCTTAACAATACGATTAGAAATGAAGATACTAAAAAAATTGAAATTCATCCTGAAGAAATCATGAAGGAAATAAGAAAGCTGAAAAAACATAAGGGGGCTGGTGCAGATAATATTACTACAGATATCTTAAAGATAGTCGGATGTGACATTGTACCTTATCTTGAAATACTATTTAAATTGAGTCTGGATACTTGCTGCTTACCACAAGACTGGAAAAGTGCGATAGTAGTACCGGTACATAAAGGAGGGGCGAGAAATAGAGTCGAAAATTACAGGCCAATCAGTTTGACTTCAGTGGTAGGTAAATTAATGGAAAAATTGATATGCAACCACATCAGAAATGTATGTGAGGAACGTAAGTGGTTTTCAAATAGGAAACATGGGTTCAGGCAAGGATATTCATGCGAATCTCAGTTGGTGGGATATATGCAAGATATTTCAGATAAAATGAACAAGGGAGGCCAAATTGATAGTGTAGCGCTGGATCTTTCAAAGGCGTTTGACAGAGTAAGCCACAAAATGGTAGTAAATAAGGTAAAAACTATTGGAGTGGATGAGAAAGTGATTTGCTGGGTAGAAGAATTTTTAAAAGGTAGAAAACAGAAAGTTAGGGTAGGAAATGCGGTATCAAAGGAAGTGGAAGTAAAAATGGGAGTGCCGCAGGGTAGCGTATTGGGACCATTGCTATTCATTATTCTAATGAATAATTGTGTTGATTGTTTACTATCTGAAATTAGATTGTTTGCAGATGACATAATGCTGTATAAAAGGATCAAAACGATAGAGGACTGTAAACAGTTGCAGGGTGATCTGGACAGGATATCTAGTTGGGTTGGTAAACATTGGATGAAGATAAATACAAAGAAGAGTCAGCTAATTAGATACACAAATAAAAAACAAAAGTAAAATTATGAATATATGGTGGGGAAAGAATTGCTTACTGAAGACTTGAAATGTAAATATCTTGGCATTACATTTGATAACAAGCTTAACTGGGCAGGACACATTGGACAGGTGGTAGGAAAAGGTTTGAAAACTCTGCACTTGTTGGAAAGAATGATGAGAGGATGCACGAGAGAAGTAAAGGAATTGGGTTACAAAACTTTGGTCAGACCATTGCTCGAATATGGTAGTGTAGTATGGAACCCACATTTTGAGTATCAAATACAGGAGTTGGAGAAGGTGCAAAGAAGGGCTGCTAGATTTGTTTCTGGAAATTATCGCAGAATGCAATCAGTGACAGATATGATAAAGGAGCTGGAATGGGATTCATTGCAAGGCAGGAGGAGGATGAGGAGGGTCATGGGAGTGTACAGGGAGTATACTGGCGATGAGGCATGGAAAGATATTGCAGTAGGTATGAAAAGTAGTTCATGGAAGGGAAAAGATGACCATGACCACAAGCTGGCACTCGATTTCAGGCACAAGGGTGTGGGAAGATTTTGTTTTTTAGGTAAGGGTGTCAGGGATTGGAATGAGTTACCAAGGGGAATGATGAATAACCTACCGAAAACGTTAAATGAATTTAAAGTTAAAATTTGTAGAGGGCAAATGTAGGTGAGTGTAGGATAGGGGGAAGTTGGGTGTGTAGGGAAATTGCCACCGGAGCGTGTGCTCCATTGCAATTAAATTAAATTAAATTAACTGTCTAATTACCATGATTCTCTCATTTTAGATATAAATAATATATCCTTTAATTTTAAAACTACTTCTCTTTATACAAGAAAACTTGCATTATATCCACCGTCGCTTCTAACAAACCAAACAACTGTAACAGACGGCAATCACAACGAGTTCCTGTAATTGTTGGAGCTACTGAGCGGTGCTCTCTTTGTTTAGGCGCGCGGTGTTGCCAATAATTATACTCTACTGTAATGAAAGAGCACAGCCCGCTGGATCGTATTTGAACAATCGATAGATCAACTTAAAAACAAATATTCAAAACATTCAAGGTAGACGTGTTTCGACACCAAAGGTTAAAGAAGTCTATCAAAAAAAAATAAAAAAATGAATCACACTAATTTCGATTACTAATTTCGAAATGCGGGTGTCACCCCCAAACGGGTGACACACGGGGCGGACCCCCCCCCCCCCCCCCCGCCCCCCCCCCACCGCCCCCCCCCCCAGCTACGCCACTGCCTGCAGAGTTGCAACTTCAGGAGTTCAAGGTTACTGCTGTGTATAAGTCTCGCACAGGCATGCAGGGTGCACGTGATAGCTCACGCATAAATACTCGAGCGTGGCGCGATCCCGTCTTATTCTATTCTGTTCGTGACTATTCTGCCAGCAGCTAAGTGAAAGGTAAGACGTATGTCCTGTCTGTGCCTCTGGCACTAGGCAAGCTATGGTTGCCTATAGTCTTGTCTCATATTAGTTATCATTTGATTAGGTAAAATATGTTAGATAAATTATTCAGTCTGTGTAACTTAAAATGAGTTGTTTGCCGTTGATAGTAATAATGTTGTAATGTCTACTGATAATCTTATTTGGTAATGAAGTGTTATATTTGGGATCGTTGATTATTTAGTCATTCGTGTTATAATTCAGTAAAGTGTTGTTTCAGTTACATTCATATGAAGAAGCTAGTAATTCAGTTAGTAAGTTGGTATGCCTGTAGCCATGCTTAACGTTAGACAGATTTGCGGGTAAATGTATAGTTAGACTTTTGTAAGTAAAGTATCTGTCTCCTCTGTCATCAGGTTAGATCCCAAGTTATTTCAGATAATTATGTGGGAGAGTTTTTGATACGTGGGAAAGGTAAGATCTATTATATCACCCTTAGAGTAGTTTGGGATCCCTGCTATATCAAAGATCACCCTGGTGACAAATATCCTTCCTGACAATTAACATCTTGGTGCCCACAGGAAGATAACCTGTTATATCCTGGAAGATAATCTGGAAGAACACCTCCCAAATCAATCTAGGCGCCCACTAGTGGACTGCGCGGCCATAATAACCCCCATGTCACAAAGACCTTCACAATATTCAGATATTTTTGGGAGAAAAAAATCAACTAAACCCTGATTCAAGAGTTTAAAAAAGATTTGAAACGAAATAATATTAGTGAACAGGACATTATGGAAAGAAAATTTTCGAAAGCAGGTTTGGAATACGGCAGGATTCCAGGGTAGAGAGGAGAAGAAAATGGATGCAAAATGTTCTGATGGGAGAAAGAGAAAAATAGTGCAATAATGAAGGAGTACAGGAAAGGAACAAAGAAACATTAACAAAAAAGGAATTGAAATAGCATCATGTTTGTAGGCTGTTTTCAGCATTAAAACAGTTTCAGCAGCTTTTTTACTGAGTAGAAAACAAAATTTCGCAGCTGCATGTTGTTCACTTAAACTTGCCATAGTAAAAAACGAAACAATAACAAAACAAAGCTAGCAAAAACGATCACTACAGATTAACAGAACAAACCAGGTAATCAACAAAGAACTGAACAATGAACTGGCAATGAGTTGCGCTATAAACTCCTAGCGGTAGAAATGCGTACTACAGAAGCTCCACTCACTGGAATACTATTCCCGTTATTTTTGGATATTCCCTCATACTATTTTTAACCACCTGGGTTCAGTATCTAAATTTTGATGTCGTATTTTATTTATTTCATCTCGTTCTTACGTTAATTCGTGTCTGTATCTTTCTTAACACTTTCGCACCTGAGCTTTCTGCACTCCCGGGTGCTCAAATAACTGGCAATTTTTCGCGATTTATAAATTTTAACAACTTCTTATTAATTACCGCTACATCTAAGAAACTTTCATATTATTGTAGTTTGACCTGCACACTTTCCATGTAAATGGGGTATGACATCAGAAGAAAGGTAACAAAGTGTTTATAATCGAATGTATGAGTATGTATTTTCAGATTTTGAAAAAATTCTTACAATCACTATAAGGTTATCTAAAAGTAGTGCAATCACTTTACGGTTATCTGAGACACTTTCCCACTCTTCAATGTCTACTTCAGAACCTGAATCGTCTATCACATCATCTAAAAGAGCTAAATTTCTTCGTCCTTCAATCTTTCACCCATTATAACAGAAATTCGAAAAGGAAACGAAAACTTTCTGCAACAAGCACGAGAAACGCCAAAATAATATGATGTACAGCTGAAGATAGTCTCAGAAATACTCGCTAGATGGCAGCACGTAATATAGAAACATTGGCAGACACAATACTATGTGCAAAAACCGCGATCTGACTTACAAGGCGGCGGAAATCGGCAGTTAACTGCCCCCGAGTCTGACTCAGCCTCAGGCGCGAATGTGTTAACTTAGTTTATATTGAAGATATTGTAGTGAGATTTTCAAATAAGCAACGACCGGAACCATGATGTATAAGAAAATTTCCGGGAAAGATGATAAATGTTTAGTAATGAAAGTATTGATAAAAAAAATCTGTAGAAACTTTGCTTCATCGCTGCTACAAAGATTCGTCCAAGAGTCAGTGACACATTATAAGAACTTAAGGTAAGAGGGAGGTACGATTTTTATAGTCAGTGTGTGTACTCGGTTGATCAGAGTGTCTGCTGTCGATGGTTATTTTGTAATTTTGAGTGGCAAAATCGAATAATCATTATGCCATTTGTGTGCATATGAGTGATGACCACTTGCTTGATTACAGTGTTGTTTATAACACCTTATACAACATTTGCACTACCTTTTCAGAATTTTAATTTTGCTATCATTATTTAAAAATCATCAAATTCATCAGTTACAAGAAAGGCATATGAGTAACAGATTATAAGGATGTAATATTTATTTAATAAAATTGCAATGGAGCACAGGCTCCGGTGGCAATTTCCCTACACACCCATCTTCCCCCTTTCCTGCGCCCACCTACATTTCCCCTGTGCAAATTTTAGCTTTAAATTCTTTCAATATTTTTGGTAAGTTATTCATCATTTCTCTTGGTAACTTATTCCAATTCCAGACACCATCACTCAAAAAAGAGAATCTTCCTACACCCTTGTGCCTGAAACCGAGTTTGCAAATATGGGAGACACAAACTAGACTTTAGTATTCATGGTACTGTATGAGTACCAAGTAGTGTTCCTGGCTCAGCTCTAGCGACGCCCTGGTAGAAGTCGGGCACTCAGTGGATTCTGCTCAGTTGCAGCCTCTCAAGCGATATTTGCATTTTAATAAGCGACTTTCTAGATTGATGTCAATTCCGGCCGCACTAGTAAAATCTCCTTCCTTCCTCTTAACGCAGCTAGATGTCTCCCTGTACCAGGGCCTGATTAAGATAGCGCTAGGCCCGTAGCAAATGTGAAGAAGAGGCCCTTCAATTTTGCCGTCAGGGGGGAAATTGTACAGCTGAAAAAAAAAAAGGTCGCCCTGCTAGCCTAGACGCGAGGCCCGTAGCATTTGCTGCCTCCTGCTACGTGGCTAATCCGGTACTGCCCTGTAGCACTGTCGCCAGTAACTTTTGTTATTTTCTGCTTCTCTTCGAGACTGGACAGCGCTCTGTTGATTTCTAGGATAGTAATTCAGTTCTGTCGGGCCGTATGCGTCTCCTCACTACATGCTTAACCGCGTACTTTTCTACAATTTTCAATTTAAATCCGATGCAGCATGACCCTCAGTAGCTATTTCTCTACCATGTTGAAAGAGCTGGAATGAGATTCATTGCAAGACAGGTGGAGGATGAAGAGGGTCATGGGAGCGAACGAGTCGTATATTGGTGACGAGCAGGGCAGCATTTAAGCATAGGCTACATAGGCTGTAGCCTTGCTGCCCGCACCACAACCCTGGATCACTGGGTCGGAAAAAAAGATCGTCAATAAATTTTTTGGTCCGAATTTCGAAATTTAAGCATCCATAGCCACTGCTGACAGGAGGGCCCTCACCACATGTATAGCCTAGGGGCCCATAGAGCCTAAATGCGGCACTGGTGATGAGGCGTGGAATGATATTGGTGTAAGAATTAAAAGTATTGCATGGAAGGGAAAAGATAACCATGACCACAAGGTGGCACTCGATTTCAGGTACAAGGGTGTGGGAAGATTCTCTTTTTTTAGGCAAGGGTGTCAGGGATTGGAATAAGTTACCAAGAGAAACGATGAGTAATTTACCAATAACGTTGGAAGAATTTAAAGCTAAAATTTGCAGAGGGCAAATGTAGGAGGGTGCAGGAAAGGTAAAAGATGGGTGTGTAGGGAAATTGCCACTGGAACGTGCGCTCCGTCGTAATTTAATTAAATATATAATTTTATATTTTACATTTCTACAAACAAAGCCTGCTGGCCTCCTTGCAAATCAGCTTTCACATTACTACTACCACACAACAATCATAGAAATAGAACATAATTAGATCATTAATGTCCACTTATAATATACGGTACTCTACTTTTCTTTTCTTTTTGCTGTCGTCAGTCTTTCGACTGGTTTGATGCAATCTCCATCCCTTACTATCTTGTGCTAATCTCCTCATGTCTACATATCTCTTACAACCCACGTCCTCAATTATCTGCTTCATATATTCTAATCTCTGCCTACCACAGTTCTTACCTTCGACTGTTCCCTCCACTAAGAAATTAACCAATCAAAATATGACCTACCAGCCTGTCTCTTCTTCCTGTAAGCTTCTTCCACAAACTTCTTTTCCGACCCATCATTTCCAAAACTCGTTCTTTCTTACTTTGTCTGTCCACTTAATTTTCAGCATTCTTCTGTAGCACCACATTTCAAAAGCTTCAATTTTCTTTCTTTCCGGTATTCCTAAAGTCTATGTTTCGCTACCACAAAGTGTTGTGCTCCACACGTAGAATTTTAAAAAGTTCTTTCTAATTCCTAGATCAATATTTGAAACTAAAAGATTTCTATTTTTCATGAAGGCTCTTTTTGCTAGTGCTATTCTGCTTTTAACATCATTCCTGCTTCACTCATCGGATGTAATTTTGCTTCCCTCTCCTATTGCATCCGATCCTACTTCTATATTTAATCTACTGTGATTCGTATTTCTGCTACTACTCTACTACCAAACCAAAAATTCCTCAGTTATAGAGCAGAAAGTTTAACTGATAATCCCTTACTAATATTTAGGTATTATTCACCAATGATTACTGAATATTCAACCAGACGAGCTGGATTGGCAAGAAGACTATTGCAGTTCACGTTAAGGATTGAAAATAAACAAAACGAACCAATTTCGTCACATGAGGTCATCTATCGCAACGACTGAACGAGTTCCAAATGTGGCTGCACTCTGTGGTTATAGTAAATTGATGACTTCTAACAGAAATTTAAATTATATCAGTAACTGAAGCTGTAAACTTTACAATTTAATATTAAATATTTCGTTTATATGAAATATTTGCAGCAAATTCGCCGTTAGTTCCTTACAGGTGTGATCGTGATTTTTTTAAAAAATTGTGTCTGTAAAATTTAGGGGATAGAAAGAAAAGTAGGAAATAATTACCCCATGTATTGAGTAATGTAAATGCGTACAGGAAACCAAGAGAGGAATGTTTTTGTTTCGGCGGGCAGTATCTTTGCGTCTGTCAGCTGATTCGTGGCTTAAGGCGTGTGTTTGCTGTAGTATTGTAATATCGCGTTGGAAACACGAGTGACTGAAGCAATAAATGTGGAATTCATCAGTCAGCAGGTATGTTCCTATCTTTATAGTGTTTGTGGAATCGTGGTGTTCCATTTAAACATTCGGAGAAAAAAAAAATTGTTGTTGCTCCAAACCATTACTCGGAAAAGTTTGTATTGCTTATGGGATTGGCATTGTACAATCGTAAATTTACAAATTTTACCTTTTCACAAGTGTAACTTAAGTTGTAATTATGCTTGCATGTGTGTGAGTTAAATATTCCACACACGTTCAATATTTCCTCTTCCATCACTAGAAACATACGAGCAAATTTCTGTACAGAAACCATTAATGTGATTTTTAAGAATTTTAAGTTTGTTGAAGTTGTTTGTACTTAAAACAATAGTTGACCATTACAATGCATCGATGTAGAACTGTTTACATTGTTATTTAGTAAACAAAGGCATTCTCCTTATTATCAGGAAAGACATTAATTTTTGTGGTCAGTGTTACAGGGAGTTTATTTATTTTATTTTTCACTCTTGTTTCATGGATGCCTTGCTGAGGAAGGCACCTCTGGGATGTGAAACATGTCATCGTTAATACACATACATACAATATGAGTCATAATCATGATGAAAACAATCATATGTTACAAAGACAAATAAAGAGAATAAAAATTAATTTTTACAACTAAGTTTTGCAAAAGGTCATATTGATTACAATTAATTAGTTTGTTTAAATTCTTGAATGAAGTAGAAGGAGTTGCCAATAAGATAATTTCTCAGTTTGTCTTTAATTATATATTTATTATCTGCAAACTGTTTTATACCCTTGGGAAGTTTATTAAACAGATGTGTCCCAGAATAATTAACTCCTCTTTGTACTAATGACAGAGATGTTTGTGTTTTGTGGAAGTTATTTCTGTTTGTTTTATTGAAGTTTTGTTCCTGTGAATTAGATAGTAAACAGGTTATAATGTTCTATGACAAAGAACATGAGTGAAGTTTATAACTGGATGCCATTTGCTTTGTGAGTGCTGTACCCTGATTTCTATCTTGTTGCTTTGTCTGTATTTATTGCTGGTTTTCTGATATCTGTATCTTGCTGAGATACTGATTTGTAGTTGTCTATAGTTCTCCCTCCTCACTTAGCTGAAGTTTTTATAAATATATTAGATATGTATTTGTCAGGATAATGTCGGTATCTGCTAAATACTTGTAAAAACCGAAAAAATGATAAAAGAAACTGTGTTACACTTCATTAAATATGTCAGTGATTTTACATGAGGTAAAATCCATTAATTTAAATTTTTCAATTGCTTAGGTTAAAATAATAGTTTGATACATATTAGATCTGGTGTTTTTCCTTAATAAATTTTACAGCATATGATCTTCGTCACATTCTGATTTCATTTTACTTTCGATATTTGCTTTACTGTGGAGCTTTGGGATGCTATTTGTTTATTTTTTCGGTCATACAACTTTGCAGCATTTTGCTGTTTCTTCTGTTTTGTAAGAGCGTAATATTTTACATGGCTGTTGGTAGCCAGCCTTGGCAGCTCTATCTGCTGAAACTTCTCACCCATTTCCGCTTGGGCCTTATGGCATAACAACATCAAGTTTTTTTAAAAAATACAATCTAAACTGAGGGATGATGTTACATGTATCTGAGAAATTTGTAAGCTTTTTAAAGCTACTGTTTGTGTATCAGAATGCAAACTGACAAAGTTAAATGATATAGAAGACTGCCTTAAGCCATGAACAGTATAATCGCCTAATATGATACCACTTAATTGTAATTGACATTTGCTCACATCAACTTTGCTTGCACTAACTTTCTCAACTTATATTGTGAAGGCTCATAATACTTGACATCCTTATCTAATATACAAAAATGAATGAATGTTTGTTGGTTGGTTCGTTCGTCTTCTGTGCTGTTCATATATCATTCATCTGATTATGATGAGCCTTTTTGTGAGTTATTCTGTGTGTGCCTGCAAAGGTTTCTGACCAAAACAAATAAAAAACCACCCTCTCTCCCCCTATGCACCCCTCAATTTTATTCAAATATTCAAACCAACTCACAGTTTTTATCCGATATAGATGGAACGTTGCACATGTAAACTTTAAAACAACCATAAAAATACTGTCCACATTTGTCTGCAAAACCCCACCCCTTTCCACATTTACCTCCAAACTCTAAATTTTTTACAATACTCTTCAAACAAACACATACTTTTTATCCTATTTTGATGAAAAACTGCATATTTATACTTTAAAACAAATAGAGAAATACTCTCTGTGTTTGGTTTACAAGTCCTAAATTTTCTCCTCCTTTACCCACCAATAATTTATGCCAACGTTGTTCATACAAACCCATAGCTTGAATCCAATTTTAATAGTACTGAGCACACATGTGCTTTAGTGTAGATTGGTTTGGTAGCTCAGTGCTTAATATGCTAGCTTCTCTAAAGTTTCTGTCAATGGTCCTGGGCTCAAATCCCAGTTGGAGCAAATTTTTATCAGCTTGGTTTTAACATATTAGTTACGCCATCATGTTCCATGGTTGGGATTCCACATCATATATAATTAAAAAAAGAGTGGTCTGGCAGCTCATTGGTTAAAGCGCTTATTTTTTAAAGTTCCCCAGTTTAGATCACTGTGGAAGCTGAAACTTTTAAGCGTGGTATTTGATCTCATGAGTTGTGCCAGATCCGTGGTTTGGATTCCACATTGTATTGTAGGCCCAGAGGAATACATCTTGGCATCATATATGTGACACAATAGCTTAGTACACTTTTAGGATAATTATGCCTACCTTCAGGATGTGAACTAAATTATAATTTTTTATTTGTTTTTAATAAACAGAAAAATGTGTCTACATTTAGTTTGCAAAGGAAACCACTCTTTTCCTTACCCCACCTCCTCACCTTACTTTTTACCAACATTGTTCATACAAATCCACAGTTTTTAATCTAACTTTGGTAGTACTTACTACACATATGCTTCAAAACAAAATGATCTGTAGCTGAATAGTTAATTTTAGTTGCAATGGAGCACACACTCCGGTGGCAATTTCCCCCTATCTTGCACCCACCTACATTTGCCTCTCTACAAATTTTAACTTTAAATTCTTTCAACATTTTCGGTAAGTTATTCATCATTTCTCTTGGTAACTCATTCCAATCCCTGACACCCTTACCTAAAAAAGAAGATCTTCCCACACCCTTGTGCCTTAAATCGAGTGCCAGCTTGTGGTCATGGTCATCTTTTCCCTTCCATGAACTACTTTTCATACCTACTCTAATATCTTTCCAAGCCTCATCACCAGTATACGCCCTGTACACTCCCATGACCCTCCTCATCCTCCTCCTGTCTTGCAAGGAATCTCAATCCAGCTCCTTTATCATATCGGTCACTGATTGAATTCTGCAATAATTTCCAGAAACAAATCTACCAGCCCTTTTTTGCATGCTCTCCAATTGCTGTATTTGATACACAAAATGTGGGTCCCATACTACACTACCAATGCGATTACTTATGGAAGTTTCTGTCTTAGGCTACGGTTTTAAATGCATGGGGTAGCAGGAAATTTTAGGAGTTGTATTTGGTCATCTGAATGACGCCTGGACATTCCATGGTTCAGATTCCACGTTAAACTGTAGGTCCCAGAGGAAAGGAACTGGCCATCCTATCTCTGACACAATGACTTAGTATGCTTCCATCTGGAGGATTCAACCTACCTTCGGGTTGTGGACTAAGTTAGTTTTTTTACTTTAAAACAAAGAGAAAACTACTGTCAACATTTCGTTTGACAAATTCAACCCTTCTTCTCCTTTACTCCCCTTAGTTTTTGTAAATGTTCTTTATAAAAACCCTCTGTTTATATTCGATTTTGATGTAACTTTGCATAAGTTTACTTTAAAATGATTAGAAAAATATTTTCTTCATTTGGTTTACAAAACCCCACCACTCTCCCTTAAGTAAAATTTACACTTGGGACTATTCAGCCTTTTTGCAAATATCTCGATAGTGGTAGGGATAGTAACCAAAGTGGATAGGGATATGGATGATATTGTGAGACCCTAAAACATTTTCTGTCAAACAGTATTGGACTAATTTTGACTGGATAGTTGCCAACCAAGAAATTCAAGCTTAAAAATTTAAAAATCTATAGTTTTTATCCAATCCTGAAGGAGCTCTGCACTCAGATGTTTCAAAATAAATGAAAACTGATGTTTGTGTTTAGTTTACAAAACTGTACACGCTCTTACCCTTCTCCTCTATTAATACTAATTTATAAACGAAACTTTTCTTGTTTTTGTATCGATAGGGAAATCTGCCAATGTGAATGCTGGTGGAGAAATATTTATTACAATCCAGTCAAAAACGATAAAACATTAGAACCTTAATATCCAGCATCCAAGAATACAGACAGTACTTTTCTCTATGTTTTAAATTAAAAAAAAAATAAAAC
Organism: Vandiemenella viatica; assembly: GCA_031002005.1. Taxonomy (NCBI): domain Eukaryota; kingdom Metazoa; phylum Arthropoda; class Insecta; order Orthoptera; family Morabidae; genus Vandiemenella; species Vandiemenella viatica. Next base: position 22,247 of record JARYHS010000601.1, on the reverse strand, counting down.
TAACTTAGTCAACATCCTGAATGTTGGTTAGAGCCTACCGAAGGGCGAAAACTAAGCAATTGATCAGTTGCAACTCTTAAAAATTTCTGCTTCCACCGGAATTTGAACCTGAGACCAGGCCAAAAAACATTTGATACAAAGAACTTTAACCATTGAGCTACCACACCGCTCTGTTTTTAAACAGAGATGTGCTAAATACCATCAAAACTGGATAAAAGTCATGGATCTATTTTTGCAGAAAATGAAAGACTAACAGTATTGTATATTCCAAAGCACTAGAATGAACTTTTTCAATGCTAATTTAATTCATAAAAATCATTGTCTATATTTTGTCTATACACATATCCACTTAACATGTTTGCAGCCAACCACGCACCAGCACATGGTGAGATGTCAACGCTAAAGTGCCAATCGTGCTAGCGCGTGGTGTGGAGTTACATCTCAGTAGCCAGCCATGCTCACCTCAACATTTATTCGCTCCTTCAGTTAGAATTATATATTAAGTGTCTCTGCTGGTATTGGCGTGTAGTGAAAGGTATCAACAAGTTATAATGGCAAGTGACTTCAATTTTATAGCTTTATTAGTTGTAAAAAAAAATGTTGAAATCTAGGTTGTAGAGACTATAGTTTTGTAGTGCCTTCTGCCCCAAAAGAAGAAATATGCAATCTAATAAGCCTCTGACTGAAGATGAAATTGAAGATTTGTGTGTTGGCTGAGCTTTCGGATGAATACCCAATCGATATTGGTTATGACAGTGACTAAGAATTCATTCCTCTCCCATGTGCCCAATGCCCATGATATTTTGGAGTCTGAATAGGAAGATTTGCTAGACTTGCAAGAGGTGATATATCTTCAGCATGATTCCCCTATGATTATAAATATAATTTCAAAAACTGCACCCACAACAATGGAACAATTTTCATTAACTAAATCAGAGTGTTAGTTGCAAATACCATTTGCAGTAATAATATGACTATAACCAATTGATAATAATTTCTGTTAGTAATAATGTATCATACAAAAATAATGGTTTTTGCCACTTATTTTCATTATTATTCATTTTTATACATCACACACAAGTGTGTAACATGGTATTTAGGAAATAATTTTACCTCTATTGCCTATCATGTTCTGGAATATTGTCAAAATATTCCATCAGAAAAGGCATATTTATTACTTAGTTATTTGTATCACACACTTAATCTCATTTTGTTACCACTTTTAATCACATTTGTTTCAAGAAGTAAGTTCGCTTGTGGGGAAAAGCCATTTCTACAGCGAAGCATTTACATTCAGAAAAAGAGGCATTGCAGTGAATGTCAGGCAGAGCTAGTTTAAGAAAATATCAATCGATAAAGTAGGACATTAGTAGCACTACACATACATGTCCTACACTTGCACCACATGAAATGGCTAATTTTACAGTAACATTAGGGATAATACTGCTGAAAGTACAGAAATAAAATGATCTGTGTTCAAGTCCAATACTAGTGAGCTAACAAAAGCATAATTTTTTAAGGGTTTGGAGCTGCAGGGTAAACGAACTTATGGTGAGGGCAGCGATGATATTGATGCTTTTAAAGTGTGATATACATTGGCATTATGTGTATTTTTCTGCAGGTCTCCAATGGAAGATATAGCAGAACTGCTGTTGAGCACTTTTTCGAAGGAGGAAGTGTTTTCCAGGCCACTTTTGCGGTTTCCTCGGTTCCTTGAGACTCTCCTGGAGGCTGGTGCCATCAGCTGCAATGAGCTGGAGGTTATGAAGCGCCAGCTGGACTCTCCAGAGACAGCTCCACTTCTCATGCGTGCGCTGTGTCGGGCGGGACACCTGCACCTGCTGCGGATGGCGCTGCGGCACCGCCCAGGACTCGCTACGCTGGCTGTCGACAGTGCTTCGTCGACGCCACTGCACGTGGCTTCGAGGCACGGCCAACCCGCTGCGGTGCGGATGCTGCTGGATGCGGGGGCGGACCTGGAGGCGGCGAGAGAGAGTGATGGGTGGACTGCGCTGCACGAGGCGGCGGCGTGTGGTGGCACTGGCGGGGCCGACGTGGCGGGAGAGCTCGTGAGGTCCGGTGTCCAGGTGGACCGCAAGGACAAGGCCGGCAGGACGCCGCTACAGCTGGTATCGGCAACAGGCGACACGGCATTCGCGCAACTACTGGTATTGGCAGGTGCAGACACCACTACAGGAGGAGAAAACTCACTGCTAGAGGCAGAGAGAAGCAGTGAGGTGTGTGCCATGCAGCCTGAGACAGTGGCCTGTGTAGGGGCTGATGTGGGCCACTCAGGTGTTGCACAGCTACTGGACTCGGCCGTGGCAGACACCACTATGGGAGAAAGGGACTCGTCTGCGAGACAGCGGCAGGAGGCGGCGAGAGACAGTGATTCGTGTACTGTACGACAGGAGGCAGCAGCACGAGGAGGCAGTGGTGGGGCCGACGTGGCCAGAGAGCTGTCGAGGTCCGGGCCCGAGGAGGAGTCCCATGACAGCAGGACACCACCGCAGCTGGCTGCGGGCATCGCACAGCTGACAGACTCGGTGGTGGCAGACCCTGCTAATCATAGTGCTGAAGGATCAACTTTAGGGTACGGTATATGACTACATTAATAATTAAACTCTTTCTTCATCTTTACACTAGAAACCTTATAATACTCATATTATGTGTATAATTAAACGTAGCAGTTAGGATGAATGTTATTAAGGTATAACATGCTTCACTTTGCCCATGACGTTGTCTTCTCCTAAGTTTCAAATTTTTTAAGGTTTATTCAACTCGGGTTAATGTTACCTGGACAAAGGACTTGCACAAATTGTGTTACACTGTATTTTTTGTACGGTGTTTATTATCTAACGTGGATCTAAATCCACTTTCAGACTGTCTTGCCACTGGTTGACATAAATTAATACTATGTTGTTATTGGACCATTTTTTTAATTTCACTAGTAACTAAAACTTATCAATTAAATCATTTTTACTCAACAGTTCTGCAATTCTTTGAGGCATTTCTACATTCCAGAATACTACACCACAAGCAGAGTTTTGTGTTTTTATGTTTTACGGTCATAGTGATGGTAATATTTCTGTATCTATAGTACTCCCTGAAAGTTTAGCAAAGTCTTCGTAAGCTGTCTCTCATCTGTACAAAAATGGAAGCCATGATAGACTATCCAGTTCCCCCTGAGACATCCATAGTAATGTATTTGTTTGTTTCCATACACTGATTTTTTGACTCCTTTGTTGAAATGTCCTCTTAAGATTTACATTAATTGAGGTACATTTGTGTTTGTTCCCTGTAATTTGAATGTTTTTTCATGAGCTTATCTGTTGTATCTTTTCAATAATATTTATTAAGCAAACTGACTGCTAAGAATTGTACACCTGAGTATCCTTTTCACTGCTCTTCTTTAAAATTGTCTCCTTGATACAGTTTTTTGTTCTTGGCATTCACTCAAGAACTGTTTAACTGGGGACAACAAAATTCGATAAACACATCAACCAGGAGTTGTAAGCATTTTAGTTGAAGAGAGATCTATTTTCACATGATATCCCTGTGATACATTTGTGGCATATATAGCTGCCGATGGTTGCCAGCCTTTCTGTGCTTATTAGATTGGGCATCATTACTGATGTTCATAATTGTACTTGAGACATATATGGTAACTTTTACTGTAGGAGTATAAGAGCGTACAGTTATTAGTTTGTTATTTAACTTCATTTACTGATGTCTACACCTGTAACCACTTTTAATATTAAAATGTTAGAATAGAGACTTCCTTATCTTTGATTGCTGAGACTTTCATCAAGTTAAACTTGGGAATTCGTAATATATTTTGTGCTTTATAATATATATATATATATATATATATATATATGGTTAAGTATTTTAGAATTCAAACATTTCAGAGACATAATTATTTAGTAAGATACAATATATAACAAATTTATCTTAATTTAACGTGTACATGTAAATATCAAAAGAAAGGGAAAATGACTATCACTCACCAAAGTTGGTCAAAACGAGTGAAAAACAGATATGACTAACACGAACATATACAATACTTCAATTTTCACTTTATTCATGTAATAGAAATCGAGTCATGTGGTTCGGGAGGTGTGCACATGCTGAAGGTTATCACATAACGTGTGAATTACGTGCACGTATAAGGCTGCTTTACCCATCTCTTGTGGTTTTTTTTTGTGTGTTCATCGTCCCAGCCGCCTTCATCTGTGGTAAGTGTTGGGTTTTATTTCCCTATCCTTCCTAGTTTTATTGCCTTAAAGCATTTTCCTGCTCATTGTTTTTATATATATATCGCAGGTGGTGATAAAATTAACAATATAACAAAACGGTCATGAAAATTAAAACAAACAGTATATAAGTAAATAAATTTGATTTGGAAGAAATTTGTAACTAGTTAAATGATAAAACTAATAAGAATGAGTGATGGGTCATAAGGTAAAATTTTCTGAGTGGTTGAGGTCAGTTAGGTGTCTGGTATCCAGGATATTTTGGTTTGCAAGTTCCCATCTTAAGTTCCGAGCCAGTGGTGGTTTCAGGGAAAACTCTGATAGCTCTCATGGCGAAAAGTCATTGAGATTGTTAGAGTTGTGTTAATTGCCATGTTGTGGTACTGGGAGGTATAAGTTGCTGGTGTGGACTGTTTGTCTGTGGCCATTCATTCTGACTGAGAGTTGCTGTGTGGTGAGGCCTATGTAGGAACTAGTGCAGTTGTGGCATGTTAGTTGGTATATTATTACTTTTATGACCACATGTGATATATATATATATATATATATATAGTGAAGGATCTAATTTTTTTTCTCTTGCAGGGCAACAATTAGATTTCATCAAAGCCTAGCTCAGTGTTGTGACCAAGAGGATACTGGTGTGGTAGAAAACACTTCTGCTACGAGGCCACTGCAGTTCACGTGTGCTAAATGTCTGCAAGTTTACAATACAAGGGATTTGCTAATAAGACATGTGTTCTGCCATGACTCACTTGTAAACACTCCACTGTATGTTTGTGAACAGTGTGGTTTCATTTTCTCAGATCTGTCAACATTCTGTGCCCATACACCTTATCATAGCAGTGAAATTACTTTGAAGCAAGAAACAGAATTGGAAGTTGTGTGTGCTAATTGTGCTCAGGTGTTTTTATCTTGGAGTTCTCTGACAAAACATGTATTTGAACATGTCACAGCTGTTTCCTGCCCATCGTATGTCTGTATGCATTGCCGACAAATATTTAAAAATTTGACTGGGCTTCATCTGCATCAGGACTCCACACATCCTCCTTCCTCATTTTTGCAAACAGGTAAGATTGAGTCATCCTATTTTAGTTTCTAAATAATGCTTATACTACAGTTATAGGTTTTAGTTTACATCTTCTTTGCTTGATATCATTGTATATTAGAACAAAACTATGTTTCATTATTGAGGAAATATAAATACACTCAACCTGCAAAACCTCCCATGTAATATACCAGTTAACATGCAATCACTGCCTGGTTTCATATATAGGTTTGACCCCAAATCCACTTTCCATAAGAATAAATGGCCACTGACAGACGGTGTTCACACGGAACCCAAGCATCCAGTTGCTGCCCATGCCATCACCCATGACTCGAATAATTTCAACTCCTGTTTCACGGTGCATGCTGTTAGAGTTGTCCCAAACATTAGCAGCATCTTCTTTCCCCATATTTTAGACCTGACTTCTTCAAAATTTCTATCCTGTCAGTTTTTTTTCTAAATCAACAATTACCATAAAAGTATCTTTATTTTTCTGGATTTGCACTTCAAGTATTAATCTTAAGGCCAGAATCACTTCTCTTGTACCACAGTTTTTTCCTATACTCCTATCTTCACCTACTATCTCTTCTACTACCCTTTTTTATATCTTATTCTGATAAGTAATTTTAAAGCCTGGAATGCCATACTTATAGTGCAGCAGTTCTCACATTTAGCAGCTTGTGCTACCTTCAGAAGTGTAAAGATAGTACTTTTATTAAAATCAATTTGAATCTCTTCTGTTTCATAATTTTTTGATATAAGTTTCAGTAATCTTTATCTTCCTTCTTCTCCTAGGAGTTTCAGAAGATCTGCAGGAATCTCATCAATCCCAACTGCCTTATTTGTTTTCAGATCATTGAAAGCTTGATCAAATTGTGTCATGTAAAACAGGATATCCTAAATCATCAAAATTGACATCACCTTTTTTTCCAGTGCACTGTTTTCAAATCAGCACCATCATACTGTTTCTCTCTATATATCTTCCTTTGGTTTATTCTACTTCTGTGCTTAAAATGTTTCCCATCTGCAGATTTAATGTGTATACCTCTTTTCTTTATTTCTCCAAACTTCTGTTTATCTTCCTATATGCTGCATCTATTTTACCTATGACCATTTCCTTTTCTTTTTTCACTTTTTTTTTCTTTTGCTTTTTTGCATTTACTGTTTATTGAATTCTAAATTGTCTGTATTGCTTTCTCCCTGCTTCATCCTGGGTAATTTTGTTCCTTGTTCTCTGATCCATCATCTCCAAAGTTTCTTCTGTGGTCCAAGGTTTCCAGGTGGCTTGTTCCCTAAAGCCTAATGTTTCTTTACCACTTTTGATTATTTCTCTCCTCAACCCAGTCCATTCATCATCAGTTGAACTCCATTAGAGTTATTTTTTAGCCCCACATCTACCATCTTCAAATCAGGATCAAATTTTTCCCTCCTGTTAGATTGTTTTAGTCAGTTTACTTCCAGTCTGTTGTGTTAGTATTGCTTCTTTATTCTCTTGAACTTCAACCTATCAGATTCTGGTTAGTCTACGTTTGCTCCTGGATATACTGTACAATTTAGAACTTGATTCCTGAGTCTGTTTAACCATGATATAATCTATGCGATATCTACCTGTATCGCCGGGACGTTTCCACATATAGAACTTTCATGCATGGTTCTTAAATAGTGTGTTCCCCATGACGAGTTTATATTTTTTACAAAATTCTATAAACCGGCTTCCTCATCATATCTTTCTCCTAGACCAAAATTTCCTACTACATTAACCACTTTTCCTTCTCTAGCTGCCACATTCCCAGTCACCAATGATTAGTAGATTTTCCTCCCGTTTCATATTTTGGATTAATTCTTCAATTTAAGTGTATATTTTCCCTGTTTCTTCATCTTCCTGTGACATTGCCATATACACTTGTACTAACGTGATTGGAGCAGGTATAGTTTCTTCCTCATCATAATAATTCTGTCACTAAACTCACCCATTTTCCTATTCTCTTATTCATTACAAATTCTATACCAGTAACTGCACCTACAGCTTTTGTATTGATTATTCTGTGTTCCCAGACCAGAAATCCTGTGCATCCTTCCAGTTATTCTCACTAGTCCCAATGATATCTAATTAAAGTCGTTCCATCTCCCTTTTTAAGTTTTCTAACCTACCTGCCCTATTCAGATTTCTATCATTCCACACTCCGACTCATAGAATGTTTCTATCCGTTCTAATGACTCCCCCTGAGCAGACTGCACCTGGATATCAGATTGGGGACTATTTTACCTCTGGAAATTTTACACAGGAATTTAAGAGGATTACAAATCTTTGGGATACCCTTAGGGCTTCCCTAGCGGCTTCCTGTTGCCTTCTGCATTCCCACGCCATTGATTATTTCTCATTTATGCCTTTATGGGCTGTTCCAATCCAAGGGCAAGAGGGTGGCCTGAGCCACTTCCCGCTTTTCTGCCCTTCATGAGGAGGCCTTTGGCAAGCAGTGGGTGACTCCTTATACCAGGAGTATTTCAGTCACCAGAGCCTCATCCCTGCAAACAGGGTGCTCCACGTGAAGGAGAGATTGACGTTTGGTAGGATGAGGCTGATTACCCTTACATCCCTATTACAATTTTACAGTTTACAATATTACTGATCCTGTTGGCATTTAGTATTCATTTTTGTTTGTTTGATCATTCAGAGATAGTACTGTTTATATCAATTTCTACATAAAGTCGATATTTACGGAGTTGATTTTACGTAATTCTTAATATCCAGTATGATATAGGCTTCTTTCATATACTTATGAAATTATATTTCATTTTAACTATTGTTTAACAGGATCAGGATAAAAAGATCTGCTTGGACTAGGGATCATTTGAAATGATGTTCTCAAATACTGTGGATTTTATTTAAGCAGATTACTAAACTATTTTCTTTAAATTCTGTTAGTATGATAAAACTAAAAATAATGTAGATAAAGTACACAGTTTTAATTCAAAATATGTGGATCCTTAAATTGAAATAAAGTCTGCTGTACTTAACATAAATTAATACACGTCTGGCTTCATGCTACCTACAGAAAAAAAAACTTTGTGACATTTCCCTTGATTTTTACTGTGGTGGTTATTTAGTGGCTAGAAAAGATTGATTCTGAAGGTCTGAAAACAGTTAAAACCTGAAAATTATATTAGATCAATATTCATAATTGATAATTATAGACATTATATGCCACTATCATCATGGCAGCATAAATGAAATGAAACTAACAGTTAGTGTCCATATTGAGAAAACATCATAGATGTTAATATGAGGGGAAACATCAGTTTCCACTACGAAGTATAGATGAAGTTGCTCATATAGCCTAGGCTGCTAAGCTGTTTTCGAGAGTTTGGCCATCTGGCAGGCTAGAAAGGTACAAGGCAGTTGCCATGTCTGGCACTTATGTATATGATGGCGTTGGAAAACTGGATCCCCCAAAATATCATGCAGTATCCAGCAGGTTTCACTGGGCATGGTACCCTAGAGCATTGTATTAATACTCTGCACTATAAAAGAGTTATATTACTATATAACACTGACAGTAAACTTATTAATTGATTTTCTTTAATTACTCCACAACACGTATCTATAAAGAAATAGAACTTGGTATAAATTATGTGCAAACACTTTAAATATAATCTCATTTACTAAAATTATTTAATTGGCCCTAATATTTATGCGTATTACAGGCTATTTACAATGTAAGAGTTGTAACAACACAATGTATAGTGTCATTTAAATATATTATATTCTATAGAAAATTCACTATGCTCATGTTTTGTTAATTAAGTAATCTATAATATATATATAAGTATTTTTTATATAGCTGTTATAACTCAGTAATTATTCAGGCTATTTTTGCTTTTGCTGCCTAATCATTTACAGATACATTAAGACAATTTATGCAATTATAATGCACTATTAAAATAACCTTGCCTACTGAGATGCTGCTAAAATAAATGATTTGATCTCTGTGTGCTTGATCACCATATTATGTAAAGAGATTGAATTTTTTTCTGCACAGAGGTGCAAATTGAAAATTATTGAATATCTTGACTATTGTGCTGCATAATGGATGTAATATAAATACAATTAATGATATTAAACCTAACATAGTGATCCTAGTTTGTATATAGAGCTTATGTCATTTGAACATCAAATCTTATATATACAAGATTGTGTTAGTATATCCTCTTCAGTCCCGAGCTCATAATAAAAGTGCAAGTGAACTACTATTGTGTTATTTACTTTGTGTTAATGCTAGTTAACAATGATATGACCATGAAAAAATTTTTTGAAACAATAATTAATTTTTTATAGATGGTATCATATATGATACCTTGGACTCAAGCAGGTAAATTATATACACAACTTTACTGCTTCATGCTGTTTTATTACAAATAAATAAGTCAATAAACAATACACATAATCTTCAGATTTGTTGTAGGTCTGTAGATAGGCCAACATACAATGTAATATAAAAAGTAATATAAAAAATTTTCAACAATTGCGAAGTAAACAATTCAAAATATTTAAACAAAATTACAACAATAAAAATATTCAAAGTAGTTTTTCTTTCTTGATATTAGAACAGGATCACTGTTAATATTATTTGTCTCAATTTAATTTAATTTTATTTTTTTGTAAAATTTGCTAAAGCAATTCCTGTCAGTAGTGAGTTCACCTGTGGCTACTGAGCTGCTGCCAACAATGTTCGATTTGAGTTCACTGGAGGCGTCACCAATCTGAAAACTAAATTGACAAATAATTATTCTAAATAAACTATCAAGTGGGAAAAAAGTAATTACTTTGGTAACATACTATTCTTACCCATTTGTATGCCTCCAGAACTCATTTGTTTGTCGAATTTGAACAAGAGGCAGGGCTTCCTTTTCTGAAGCACTTTCTTCACTTTGATCTGGAGGTGTCACCGATCTGAAAACTAAAAGTGACAAATAATTATTCTAAATAAACTATCTAGTGGGAAAAAAGTAATTACTTTGGTAACATACTTATTCTTACTCATCTGAATGCCTCCAGAACTCATTTGTTTGTCGAATTTGAACAAGAGGCACTTTGATCTGTTTGCGTCATCAGATTCATCAAACTCCATGCCAGAATAATCTTGATTAATTCTACTGACCAGCTCAGTGATGTTTTCATCAGTCAAGCCTGGAAATCAAGTGAAAAGAATATTTAATTACACTTCCACTGATGTAAAAAAAGTAGGCATTGAGTCCCAAGGTATCATATATGATACCTACAAAGTAGGCATTGAGTCCCAAGGTATCATATATGATACCTAAAAGTTTAAAGTTTTTAAATTCGTTATAACATTAATTTATAGTTTGATTTTAACTGGTAAATGTCTGTACAGATTTAATAAGTTATTAAAGCACGTGAAAAACCCTTTTAAATGGAAAAAAAATATGACTCTACCTTTATTTCGACGAGACATGCTGTGCAGCTGCAGAATCCCAAGTTTCAAAACAGTGCTGCCACCTTGTGACACTCGGCAGAAGATCAAACGAATGAGCTGTGAGAAGATGATCGTAGATGATACCATAGGCCAGAAAAGGTTCAGCTGTGCAGAGGCCCGAGAAAAAAATAATTTCTGGAGGTATCATATATGATACCTCGGGACTGAAGAGGATATCCGAGATTAATAGACATTGACTCTGTTTGACCAAACATGATGAAAGTTGACACATGCATTTCTTTCTTATAGAGAAGGTTTATGACCAAAAAAAATTCCAAAACCACTTCCCCCTTTTTATAATCCTTAGTTTTTATACAAAACCACTTTTTTATCTGATTTTGTTAGAACCTTGTACACGTATACTTTAAAATAAACAGAGAAACCTGACACCTCTCCCCCTTTACATTTTCTTAATTTTTATCAATATTCTCACAAAGCTACAGTCGACACCATTTGACAGATCACCATGAAAGTTGGCACATATATGTATTTTTACATGGAGAAGTTTTCTGACTAGCAAAAACTACCCCATTTCCCCTTTTATACCCCTTAATTTGTATGCAAACCAATATTTTTTTCTCATTTCGATGGAACTTTGTATACATTAAAACAAAGGGATAAATGCTTGTCCTTATTAGTTTTTACAATAACCAAATCTCCCTATTTCCATCCCTTAATTAGTGTCAATTTTCTTTATACAAATCTACAGTTTCTATGCAATTTTGAAGGAATTTTTCACCCATATACATTAAAACAAGCCAAAAAATACTATATATATTAGGTTTACAATAGCCCAACCACTTTCCCCCTTTACCCCTGCCCCATTTAATTTCCAGTGTTCTTTATAGAAACCCAAAGTTTTAAATCCCGCCAAATAAATCAGCTCTTTTAAGTTATGCCAGAATATTTGTAAATAAATGTATTATACGTACATCATATTTTAGCTTGTACTCTATGCTTAATCATTGTGAAACCCATGAAAAATCTGTATATTCTACATGATGCTGGAAGAAACAGATTTATGTATGTGATATGTATTAATGCATAGATAGTAGATATTTTGACTATTGAACAGCAACTTTAACACATGGTATGGTTGGGTTGAAATGCAGCCTGGAACAAAATATAAACTGACATTTGTATTGCAGCATCCAATTCACTCCGTCCTGAGAATCGTTTGGGTATATCAATGTTTAGCTTTCTTCTGAAAATGGCTGGTGCCAAATTAATAAAACTTAGTACGCATGATTCACATCAGAAATATAAAAATAGTGGGTGGGTACATGAGTCCTGATTAGACCAGGCAATGCCAAGTACTCTGCTAGTTGTAGTTTTAAAAAGTATTGCTGGTAATATATATTAAATATAGAGGTTTTTTATTAGATTACGGGCAGTTCTGTAAGGGAAAGAGTTGAAGAGTGTGATAGGAGATATAAAATTGTGATATAGCATAATTAGTGCATAGTGTTCAGCAAATTTATGGAGTGAGCTGTAAGTAAGAATTTAAATATATTTTTCTACACTTAAACTTGCTAAAATCAAATAATTATATATATAATTACATATATGATTTGTAGATAATGGAATAGAAAAGTAATGCCAAAATGCATGAAAACTATAAAATAGTGATATAGTTCATATCTTGTAGATGTGGGGCAGTAACTATATAAATGAATGTTCTTTTAATATTATAAATAGATTATTAGAAACCTGGTATGCGATTTTCTAATAATAACCATTAGTTTGTTAACTATAGGAATGGTATTATACTAAATTTACCGGTGTTACTTTGTTTCTAGGTATAATAAAGTCATTCCTACTCATGATCTGCAGCAGCCTTATGCTTCCAGAATGTGTGGAGAGCCTTTTATGAATTCTGACATCCTAATAACTCATAAAAGTATCCCTGAGATAGATCAGCCTTATGCTTGTGAAGTTTGTGGTAAATGTTTTACTGCTAATAGTAACCTTACAGGACATAAAAGATTTCATACAGATGAGCAGCCTTATGTTTGTGAAGTTTGTGGTAAATGTTTTACTACTAATAGGAGCCTTGTACAACATAAAAGAATTCATATAGTTAAGCAGCCTTACACTTGTGAAATTTGTAGAAAAACGTTTACAAAGGCTAATCACTTAGTAACACATAAAAGAATTCATACAGGTGAGCGGCCTTACACTTGTGAAATTTGTGGGAAAACGTTTACACAGGCTAATCAGTTAGTAACACATAAAAGAATTCATACAGGTGAGCGGCCTTACACTTGTGAAATTTGTGGGAAAAAGGTTTACACAGGCTAATCAGTTAGTAACACATAAAAGAATTCATACAGGTGAGCGGCCTTACACTTGTGAAATTTGTGGGAAAACGTTTACACAGGCTAATCAGTTAGTAACACATAAAAGAATTCATACAGGTGAGCGGCCTTACACTTGTGAAATTTGTAGGAAAATGTTTACACGGGCTGATCGATTAGTAGTACATAAAAGAATTCATACAGGTGAGCGGCCTTACACTTGTGAAATTTGTATAAAACTGTTTACACGGGCTGATCGATTAGTAGTACATAAAAGAATTCATACAGGTGAGCGGCCTTACACTTGTGAAATTTGTGGAAAAACATTTACACGGGCTAAACAATTAATAGTACATAAAAGAATTCATAACATGAAAAATAATCTGTATAGACTAGCACCATTATGCTTGTAAACATTCTGAAGAATTGTTGATGAACTGCAGTTACATGACTATACATAAAGTATTCATTGTGGTGAGAAGACTTTTTTTTGTCACTTTTGATATGTTACACATAGAAGATTGTACATAAGTAAGGTGCTTCATGTTTGTGAAGGTTGGGGAAAATTTTTTAAGTGACCAATTAGCTGTAAAATTCATATAGTGTTTTACTGGTGTGGAGTTTTATCCTTTTAAGATTGTGGAGATTACTTTGAGGGGTAAGGTAAAGTTATAATTTGTAATTTAGCTACACTGTAAGGCATAATATTAATTATATGGCTAGAAAAAATATATTTGTAGACATATGAGAAGATCCTATCAGTCTTATAAAAATCCATGCTGGAAAATATTGTTATAACACACACACACCTGAAAACCTCAAACAGTATAAAATAATCTATATATTAGTGGCCTTAAAGTTGTGAAGATTTTGGAAAATTCTTTATGGTGTTCCCTTGCCCTGTAAATTGTGGTAAAATACATTTCTCTTCTTCTTAGCATCTTTACAGGGTGTGCTTTTCTGGATTATTTCATTTGTGTTGATCTTGTGCATCTTCAGGTGAGACGTTGGCTAGACGCATGTCCGTGCCGAGAGGTATCCAGACGGTGTTTCTTGGTTGTCCAAAATGGTCTTTGCCCCTCCAGTCTTATGTCGAGTGCTCTTCTTGCCAACGAGGTGTCGTTGCTGTATAGTATGTGGCTGTACCATTGCAGAGGACCCTGACATGTTTTCTCAGTGGTTGGAGCCACAGTAAATGCATTGACTCTGTTTTATACATCTGGGTGTGTCTGACTATCCAGACAGAGTTCTGTTCCCAGATATATGAAGTCGGATGAATTGTAATATTTAATGCCACCAATATTAACAGACCCATCACTATGAACCCCACATTCCATTTGCTCGGTCTTCCAGAGATTAAGGTGCAAGCTGTAATAATCGAGGGAAGTTTTTCATCGTTGGATTTGATGTTCAAATTCTTGTCGAGATTCGCAGGTGACCATGATATCATCAGCGTGGAGGATATATCCCTGGGTGTGGAGTGAGCAGTTCTCTAGCAATGGTGTTAAGACAGAGGATAAACAGGAGTGGGGACGAAGCTGATCCCAGATGAATCACCAACACTGATGGGAAAAAGAGTCAGAACTTCCTACAGCACATCAAACATAACTGGTGACCATATGATGTAGTAGCTGGATCCATTTAATTTTTACCTCTGGTTCCCAATGCCGTCTCAGTGAGTAACAGCTTATATATCTAGGTTCCCTACTGAAAGCCTTTTCAAGCTCCAAAAATGCTATGTGCATCAAAAGAGTTGTGGCATGAATAGCGTCAGTCACCCTGACCTTTCATGAAACCACAGTAATTTTGGTCAGTCTTAACTATGCTTGGAAGGCTTGCATCCACAATGCACTTCAAAGATCTTCATTGTGTTGCAAAGTAGGCAAATTGGTCTATAGTCGGTGGAGTCTAGCGCATCAAACTTTCCTTTCCGAAGGGGTATTGTAACATTAGTGAGCTAACTATGTGATAAAATCCATCTCTGTGAACAGAAATTCCATTTTAAATTTTGTTAAAATTTTGCACCCTATCTTGTAATGTTTGGTGCAGAGGTGATGGTAAAATTGGGTGGAAATGTCTGTAGAACTCTATTTACTCAGTAAAATAGAACTGTGTGAATTTTATGGCAAATTGTGGAAAAAGAATTATATTCTGCAAAAAATAATAATTTATTTATGCTATTAATAATCTGCTGCACTTTATGTAATAGAAATTTACATTGCTCAAATTATTGAATTCACAATTTTACTCAGATTATTCAGATATTATTATATAATGTTAAGCCTTAATACATGTGTTTCCATGTCTTTTCTTTTTGCTTAGTTTGATGTAAATATCAATAAAAATTAATTTTTTCATTTGATGTATCGATTTAACTGATACTTATGTATACAATAATTCAGTGATTTTTATAAAGTATGAGTTATATTCTCTTTCATTATTGATTAAACTGTGTGTGCTGTAATTAAATGACATTTGTCATTAATATCTGCCATAATAAGAATTTTGGAATGTTTAGTTGCTGATTTAATATAAAATGCCTGACCACAGTGTGATTTAATTTTAACTGAATTCATGATTGATTGTAACCTGAATCTTCAGACTTCAATCACCCGAACGTTGGAAAGCAACTGATTAGACAGTTGTTTGTGAGTATATCACTCAGAATTTGAACACAGACTGCTTTGTAGTCACACAGATGTGCTATAACATATATTTACCAAGAGATGTTATGAATAAACTTGCATAAAATGGTGAAATACAAGGTGTATTTTTTAAATAAGTACTCGTTTTGTCACACCGTAGCTGCAACGCTACGGTCGGCATTCCATGGATGCGCACTGGGTGCCTGCATCTCTTGCCTAAGCACTGACGCCATTACAGTCTAATTCTTCCTTGTTTACGTTGTTCAATGAGTGTTTAAGATGCCTCCGATGATCGTGAGTCCGGTCGACTGTGAAGTACGGGCAGTTATAAGATTTCTTTGTGCTAAAGGCCTAAAACCGATCGATATTCATCATGAGATCTTTGCAGTTACAGACAAAACATTATGAATGATGGAATGGGGAGAAAGAGGGTGAGGGAATTTAAAGATGGCCGCACAAATGTGCATGATGAACAGCGGAGTGGGCGTCCTTCGGTCGTTAATGAAAGTTTGGTGCAGAAAGTAAACAATAAGATGAGGGAAAACAGACACTTCACAATTTCCTCATTGTGTGATGACTTTCCTAATGTTTCTCGTAGTGTTTTGTATGGCATTGTGACCGAGCACTTGAATTACCGAAAATTGTGTTCACGTTGGGCACCGAAAATGTTAACGAATGTGCACAAAACCAAATGTTTATATAGTGAATTGACTTTCCTTGAGCGGTACCACAACGATGGGGATGATTTCTTAAGCCAAATTGTTACGGGTGATGAGACATGGGTGGCCTACGTCACACCTGAATCAAAGTAACAGTCCATGGAATGGCGGCATTCAGATTCACCCCAAAAAAGTGAAGTTCAAGCAAACGATTTCTGCCCGGAATATCATGTGCACAGTTTTTTTTGGGACAGAAAAGGCGTATTTCTTGTGGAATTTGTGCCTCTAATGAGACAATCAATGCAGCAGCTTATTGTGAGACATTGAACAATCTGCGCCATTCATCCAGAAAAAAAGACGTGGCAAGTTGAGCAGGGGAATCGGTTTGCTGCATGACAATGTGGCTAATCAGACCAAAGATCTCATCACATCTTTTCGATGGGAAACTCTAGATCATCGTCCGTACAGCCCTGATCTGGCGCCCAGTGACTACCATCTGTTCCTGCACGTGAAGAAACACCTGAGCGGTCAGCGTCCTTGAAGACGATAACGAAGTCAAAATAGTTGTGATGCAGTGGTTATCAAGTCAGGGGGCAGACTTCTATGAGGCGGGTTTTCAAAAACTGATACTACGTTATAACAAGTGCCTTCAATATTGAAGGGAATTATGTAGAAAAGTAGAGTAATGTACAGGCTTTCATGTAAAAATAAAATTATTTAGATATATTTGCACATCTTTTTTAATTTCAAAATGGTACTTACTTAAAAAACATGCCTCGTAATTTAACGTATATTCATAAATGGGAAATGTAAGCAGGTGATGAAATTACACTCAAAGAATTTAAAATTAAAAAAAATACAGGAAGGGGAAAATATGTAAATGCATATGTAGGAAAATTGTTTGCTGTAGCATGTTTTCCATTGTATTTAAATTAAAGAATACCAGAAAGGTTAACCGCTATTAAACACACTGTAGCTCTATACAAGACCTATTAACAGTTCGTTATGTTTAATTGTTACTATGTAGTTGAACTGCAATTCGATTAGTTCCACTGGAAGAAAAGTCAGACTGTATTATGTCTGAAGTAAGGAAAAATACTCTGTGATACTTTAAATAGAAGTAGACAATGGGGAGCAAGCTCTAAGATGATTCGTTATCAGATTGTAGCTGCAAGTCTTAACTGACTGCATTACATGCCAATAACAATTGGTATGTTTGGTTAAAATTTTATAAGTGTAAAATTGGACCCATATAAGTTAGCGAGTTGTAGAATTGTTTTCCTCATTTTACTGATCCTCAGATTCAAAAGAGTTGAAGAATTCTGGCCTAGTATATTTCTTTTGGTAAATATTATATTCCTAATTTGATAGCTTCTAGTTCCTCTTCTGGCCTATTTACTGTTTATACGATTAATTGTTTATGCATTCTAAGAATATATTAACGAGCATATAAAATCAGAATCCATTAACACTGCAATATGACTCAAACACTTTTTGTCATCAAGCAACTCATTTTTACATCCTTTCACTTATGTTTATGGGAAAAAAGTCGCTGCTGAAGTTTTTTTATTTATTTATTTTTATTATTATATCGTTTAGCCCACTAAGGAGCGCGTGGAACCATTAATTTGCATTGTCCTTCTTATTCTTCTTGCTGTTCTTCTTATTTTCCCAAACTTCCTCATCCTTTCGCTGTGGGCTTGACGTCTCTCTTGTGTCCATGCATTTCTGAGTTTCAAATTTTTTGATGTAGGGCTCTTAGGGGCAAATTTATGTGAGGTGATCAATTGTCTATATTTACTGCGTGTGGATGTCAATGGGTCAAGGCTGGCTTCTGTGAGGTCCTTCTAGGTTTCCACAAACCAGCGTGCTTTGTTTTGGTCGTGGACCGTTGACGATGTGGAAAATTTTCTTGGTAGGTCGTGAGTCATCCATTCGTGCTATATGTCCATAAAATTTCATGCGTCTTTTCCGTGCAAGTGAGGTGAATCTTTCGGTCAGTGAATACAGTTCTTCTGAGCTTTTGCGCATCCAGATACCATCTTGGATTTTGGGACCGAATTTTTTTCTCAGTTCTGTCTTTCTATTTTTTCTATTCCTTTGACATTTCCATTAATGATGATGTCTCCGTCGCATACAGTGCTCCTGGAAGAACGACGGTGTGGTAGTGATGGAGTTTGGCTTTGGTGGAAAGCGATTTCTTATTGTACGTATTCCAAGTAATAGCATATGCTTTTTGCAGTTTTTCAGCGTGGTTCTTGTGGGCTTCTTTCTCAGTTCCAGTATTACCAATAATTTCTCCTAAGTACTTAAAGTGTTTAACTTGCTTGATAGTGCCATATTTGGTCACGAGTGGCTTCAGGTTTGTGCTTTTGGAGTCCATATATTGCGTTTTCTCACAAGAGATGTGGAAGTCGGTTTTGATAGCTATCTCACGAAGCTTCTCTACAGCATGTTTGGCTTCCTCGACAGTTCGTGTAATTACTGTTAGATCATCCGCAAAAGCAAGGCATTTTATGTTGATTCGTTTATCCTTTGTTCCCTTTGTTTCATGTTAAAAAAATTATTGAGATATATTTGCACGTCTTTTTTTAATTTCAAAATGGTACTTACCTAAAAAAACATGCCTCGTAATTTAACGTATATTCATAAATGGGAAATGTAAGCAGGTGATGAAATTACACTCAGCAACAGGCCTAATCGGCCAGTATGGCACGCACGCACTACCCTTCGTATCGCTGTTCTAATCTGATGGTGTCCTTTCACCGTGTGATGCCTTCCACTGTGCAATCTAATTTTTTTTTTTTTTTTATATTTACGTCTCTCAACATCGAGGTCTTTAGAGACGGGAAAGGATGGGGGGCAAGGATGGGGGCAAGGAATGGGAAGGAATTCGGCCATGGCCTTTTGAAGGAAGCATCCCGGCATTTGCCTGGAGTGATTTGGGAAACCATGGAAAACCCAAATCTGGATGCCCGGACGGGGATCGAACCGCCGTCCTACCGAATGCGAGGCGAGAACGCTATCCGTTACACCGCCACGCTCGGTTTGTGCAATCTAAATGAGACTGCAGTGAATACACCCTCAGATACATATTGGAACCCAATTTTTTGTATGCAAGAAACATCTCATTTATCAATACGCTCTAGTTATGAGTCTACAATTGCCCAGAAAATTATTGCTGACATTGTTGAAATATATCCATGTTCATCTTTCTTGTGCGTCAGGGTTTCTACAAAATTTTGGGGGGTCTGAATTTCTCCAACATTAGGCCAACAAACACTCCTTCCATTACCTTTGTGGGTGTAAGAGGAGAAAATTTGTTTAAGAGGTACATAAATCCTCTTCCAGTTTTATCCACGGCGTTAACGAGTTGCTTTATTGGGTCTAATTTGATGAGAAGTGGAGGAAGAAGGACATCTTCACTAGCCATCAGTTTCCTAAGTTGTTTCTCCCAGTTTCCATTTTCAACAAGGTCATTCCTTTTTCTTATAATGGGAATTTCCATCACATATGAAACACCCATATTTATTGCGGCCTTGCTGGATACCAAATATTATAACAATAATTGAAAGGTCACCACATATCTTGCGTTTATATTTCATCGTATTTAATATAAGTGAGCATATATTACAAACTATTATATGACTCTTTACTCATATTATTGTAGGCATTTGGGACGGAACAAATTACATTCCCACTGTGGAGTAGAACTGCCATTAAACTAGTTTTGGATGTATCTATAAGTAGTTTCCTGTCCTGCGGATCCTATATGAAGTTCTGAGCTCATTAAGTCAGACTCATCATGGCAGAATGTCGGATTGTCATCATTTGAAAAAATGTAGAAGAATAATACTTTATCTGTTCCTATAAAAGCATTTGTGCAGAAAATTACATTCCTGTAATCTACTTTTGCCTTTTGTTTACTTACGTCCAACGCACGGACTAAATCAGTTAGATATACCTGAGTTAAGAAAAACTGTTCTCGTCCAGCCATTCTCTGATTCATGGTATCATTTATACCAGGAGAAGATCCTGATCCTGGCTAACACTTTCTTCTTCAGTATTAATGTTTGCATCATGGTGCAATGAGTGCCTACTTAAATTGCAAACAGTGAATACTCACAAAGGTGACTGCAAAAGCCAGCAGACGGTGGGTGTAAAGTGTATTGTTCCATTTGTTGAAGCAGTTCATTCCATGAAGAGTTGGTGGAAAGCTGGAAGGTGGATGGTTTATTTATTGGGATCAACACGCAACCCCAACATTGTTGCTCTCACTATTATCAGATCCCGTAGCTGCTGCGACTATAGTTGTGTTCTTTATTTTCGAGGCACCCTCAGCCATAAGTGAAATGTTGACAAGACTCGATTTTTGTATATTTGATAGCGTTATTTCTCCTTCCAGTTTTGTGAATTGTTCAGCTACCTGCGAAGTGTGTCTGCAGTGGAAGGGAGTACCATAGGTTAGATAATTATTCACTGCATTTCCAGTTTAAGCTGATGTTCTCTGAGTTTCTTGAACTGACCTAATTGAATTTAGCCCACTGTTTGATTCACATCCAGCTGCCGGCCACATTCAACTACTGCCATTCTCCAATCATTTTTCGTTAACTATGTCAACTTAACAGCAGAGTGAGTTAATAATTCAACAGAGGATGCGCGATAATGTAAGGATGACCACAACATCAATTGCAAACCAAATTAATAAATTAGTGCCAAATCGGTCGCACAATGTTAACTGCATCGATACTGGCACTTCATTTTCTGATGAATCAGTGAAATTCTCAAAACTGTCATTTTTGCTAATAAAGATGGTCGACTGAACTCACAAATGGTGTAAAATTATTTTATAATTAACCATTGTATGGCTTGGATGGAGTCTAACGTAATATATATTTTTTCCATCGATCTTCATCCCAATGGATTAACCTTGTCATTTATTTTATCGTCACTTTCGATCAATTCTTTCCGAATAGCAGAAAAAAAGTGTTTTCATTCATATTTATGTTTGGTTAATTGTGTTTGGGTTTACCTGATTGCTCTCCGCATCAATCAATAAGAAGACGCCGTCAAGCTTCTACGTACAAGATTGACTTGTCTTCAGGAATTAATTACATGTCGGTTTGATTGGGCGCTTCTGATGTGAATACAGCTGTGCTATATTTTATTGCACTGAATATTCTTTTCTAGTGCAGTAGCTACCAACAAGTGACAGGGGTACGTGGGTTTGCTTCAAGGGGTACGCGCGGTAGTACCTTGGATAAGATAAGATCTAGGAAAACTGAAAAAAAAAATTAAACCAACATTACTATTGGCAAAATTGTATTTTAAGACGAGATCATGTGTGAATTATTTTATTGTATTGCTGTCGTTGTGCGAAGCATTCGACTGGGATGAGCGTGTTCATTAATTTATCTATGATTTCAGCTGTAAGGGGTTATTCTAGGCTGAGCTCTTTCTCTCGGGGAAACTAATTGGGAACCAATGTTCTAGGGGTAAGATAAATCAAGATTGTGGTTGATTTTTCTTTCAAAAAACTGTGTATGTATATACTGAATAACAGTTTTATTATTTATAATAAAATGGAATACAAATGTTTACACCCATTTTTAATATTTTTATTATCCTTGCAGACTATAAAGCAGTAGTTACAAAATTATACCACGTTGGTAGATGACTTCTCCTCTTGGAAATGGATCACCTGAGGCCACTTGTGATCTAAGTGGTTCTTACTTGTCGGTATACTGTGGGTAGCCGAGACCCAGCCTTGTTGTTACTGCTGTTTGGTGTTATGTGGCCGTAGATCGGCTCCAACTCCTCGTAGAGGTGGCTTTGACCATCTGTTGCTTC
>JARYHS010000599.1:0-18891 GCA_031002005.1 Vandiemenella viatica | reverse complement strand
GAGCGTGGAGAATCACCAGATTTGCTGGCAGCCTTCGACTGGCTGGTGTTGCCTGTGGCCAATCCAGACGGCTACGAGTATTCCAGGTCGAGGGATCGACTGTGGCGCAAGACACGCAGCCCTCCACCCTCCGGATCTCGGTCACGCTGTGCAGGCGTAGACCTCAACCGCAACTGGGACTTCCACTGGGCACCTGGTGGGAGAGGGGGTGCTCGCTGCAGGGAGGACTATGCTGGGCCAGCAGCATTCTCTGAGCCAGAAACAAAAGCAGCAGCAGACCGAATGCTGGCACTCAATGGCACCCTACAACTCTATCTCAGTCTGCATGCTTACTCACAAATGTGGCTTCTTCCTTGGGGCTACCAGGTATAGTAGAAATGTAAAAATTATATATCAAATCACTCTTTTGTTTCAGATGTTTATTAAATTAAGAGATGATTTAGAATAAAAGTTACCAAGTAATCAGAAAGCAAGGTATGAAATCTAATTAAAAACTATTCAATGCCATTGGCAAGTATGGTTTCAAAATATAGCTCAAACTATCATGGCAGATACATAGCACCCTTAATGCATAAATAGGTGGGAGAGATGTAAAAATGGTTAGTACTAGAAATAAATAAATCTCTACATTTCAATTATTTGCATTCTTAAGAAATCCCACTTCTGAAAAAATAAGCAGGCGATATGTCATCAAAGCTACAGCACTAGACTCTCCTGTGACTCCCACTCCAAATAAAAACTTTCAAACTTCATTCATTAGTTCTTCCTCACTCTCACTTTCGCCCCAGCTCACTCCATAACACAATCATGTTTCATTGGCCCAAGCATGATGTGAAAGTAGCAAACGTAAACTCTATGTCAGAAATGTAATGTTTGGGACCAAGAGCTTGAATTTTTTAGTCTTGTGCAAATGTTTCCATAACCTGGCAAATACTGGTCTACTATCTTCCTCTACAGATTAAAATTTAATTAGTTTTTCTTGTGTTTCAAGGTCATCTAGTTGTTACCTTTCACTGTGGTAAAATATAACAGATTTGCAGCAGCATTTGGGTAATACCATACTTGTAATAGATAACTTTCATGTACACTTCCCACCTCTACAAGACAAACGAGCTTACTCTGTTTTCAGAGTGCAGAACTAGTATGCCTACTGCATGGTAGGGGCAAATAAGTAAGTTTTCCCCACACCAATGCGAATTCGTCTCATTTGGATTTTAATGAAGAATTAAGATTGTGAATATTAACATGCCATACATGAATGTAAACTTCTTCACAATATGTCTTCCATTATAACTGAGTGGTTCTTATTAATTATGTGTGCCATTACTTATTCTCTACGTTCGATATGGATGCCGACTGCAGTTTTCTCGCCAAAAGTGAATTTTAAGATACACTTGAAATAAACACAAGTGGGTAATAACACGTATATGTTGCGTAATAACTTTTGACAAAGTACCCTCATTTCGAACAACTTATTGATATGTGATACATGTGATGGCTTTACCTGAAACATTTTCTCATATAATACATACTCAGGATTGTATGTACCAAATTTCAGACTGATAGCACATTTTTTTTTTTTTTTTTTTTCCTTGTGACCCAGGCATTATGTCCGAACTGACCTCCCTCTTAAATCAATTATATCACAATTAATACAATGTTGGTGGGGCAAAGAAATTAAGTGAAATAATTTAAAAAATGTTTGCCAAGTTATAGAAACTTTCATCTTTAATTTTTCAGCTTCCAACTTCTCATCAAAATGAAACCATTTGACCATCAGATTTCTGACATTTATCTATTTTGCATGTAAAAAATATTACGTTGAATTCAAATTATAAATATTTACTGGATGTAACGAATTACACTAACTGTAAAATTTATTAGTACTTATAATGTGAATGCTATTGAAAAATGAAAATACGAACTGCATGTTTCAACACTGCGATTTACTTAAGTGTAACTGTTGTAAACAACCACTTATCCCTGTCTTATTTTCTCGCATCACAGTTAAACCAAAGATAATAAACATCTTTACAAAACCTATGAAATAAATACCTGTAAAAAAGAATGAAAACAGTAATAGTGTAAATTTCTGTGAGAAATGTTTCTACAATAGAGAGTTATCTGAGGAATTGCGCTCAACATAACCTAATTGTAAATATAGGAATTATACTTCAGCCCCACCTATCGGAATGAATTATAAAAACCTTTCATGTGAATATGGTTTGAACCGGTCCAGTGGTTTGTCCGTGATGATGCGTTTTACACACGCCTAGATTTTCATATATAAAGATAATTTTAAGTAATAGAGTTTACCAGAAAAAGGCAATAAGAATGCAAAAGTTTTCAACAGATGTACTGATATAATTACAATGTTGGGCAGGATGAGAAGCCTTCAGACTACTATGAGTTGTTTGTGATGGCTGAGGAGGCAACACAAGCCCTGTTTAAAGAAAGAGGCACCGAGTACCTAGTTGGTACCACTCCAGACCTTGTTTATAGAACAGCAGGTGAGAAATATTAATCTCTTTAAGTATATCTTTCTGAACAACATAGTTTACTTTCCCCATTCCTCCTTATTTTAATATTACTTCGTATAGAGGGAAGCAGGAAGGCAGTGACAAAACCAAAAAGATGCAGTCTGAAACATTGTTCATGGACAGAGATGAGACATATGGCAAGGCAATTGAATGTATGTACATAGTGAATCTCATTACATGACTCAAAATCTTTCCTTGTTTTTGTCAATGCCTTAGTGCCATCATCCCTGGTGGGTAATGGCATTTACTTTCCCTATCTTTCCTTATTTTCATTGTAAAAAAGCAATTTACTTACTATTGTAATTGTACAGACATTTCAATGATCAGTGAATGTGAAATGATTTCTGTTTTAATGTAAAATATGGATGTTAATACTGTTTTAAACCCAACCTATGTTTAATTAAATTTTATTGTAATTGATCAATTGTCTGCGTGTGCCTGCACGCATACATGTTACAAACTTATTGATGCATTTCATGAATTTTTACTGCAAATTGTTTCATTGTTTGGGGTAAATTGTTCATTCGTCCATCTCCTGTCTTTTAATGACTCCCAATGCAGCTCCTTTAAAGTATCAATTACTGAGTGTGTCAAACAGATCTAGTTGTTCTCCTTTGGATCATCCTCCAACTCCTGTATTTAATACCACTAATGTTGATATCATACTACTACAACAGTCTGTTGAAGACCGTTTTATCTTGGTTCCCTCAATTTCCAGGCACATCAACTCGGCAATCATTTCAGTAAATACGAGACTTTGATACAACTTCTTACCATCTGTCAATTGTATCATGTTCATCAGAGTTTAGTATCACATAATATATCACGAAATTTTTACTTTATATTTTCACCAAGCAATTACTCCACCACTTTATAATGATACAAATCTTGTACTTTTCAATCTGTGTACCTAATAAGTTGACTTACTCTGGTATTTATCCTCATTCCATGTTGACCTAAACAACTAGTTCCTGTCTATATCTGCTATAGTCGCTCAAAATCTGCTCTAGTTTTAATCCTTCCATCTGACATTATACCATCAGCAAACACTCTAGCTTCAGACTACAAACTCTCAATAAAAACATTAATTAAAATAAAGAACTAAAATTATCTCAATACAATGCACTACCCCATGGTATTCATGTTATCACTTACACCTCTTACAGTAGTTTATTTCCTACCATAGCTCTTGGTTCCCTGGCTTTCAAGAACTACTTGTAATGATTTAAAATGGTTTGATGAAGGTCATTAATAGCACTCAAGTGCCAAACTCCAGAATTGCATTTATTGCACAGCTTATTCAGTCACAATACATAGAATGTCGACACTAAACATGATCATTGTCATGTAGGACTGTCCATAATATTCAATATTACAGGTTAGCACACATGCTTAATATTCCTATTCAGTGTAGTCTAGAATACGGACGGCACATAACTAACTATTCGTATTCTGAGAACATTTTTCGCATGACCGGCTAACTCCTGAGCACTTGTATGAAGATCTCTCGGGCGTGCAGCCAGTTCATTTGGTCGTAGATGCACGAATTTTCGACGGCATAACGTGCCATCATCTTCAGGTAGCGTCCAGTGGTCAGCGTGAGGAACGCAGTCCAGGACGTGACTGCTGGTCTGCTCCGCGCGCATCAATATTTATACCCTCAGACCCCGCCCTCCCACTCCCGCCGCGGCACTCTGAGGGTGGGGGCGGTGCCTTACAGCGCGTCGAGACTGATGGCCACTGCTTGACGCGGAGCAGACCAGCAGTCACGTCCTGGACTGCGTTCCTCACGCCAACCACTGGACGCTACCTGAAGATGATGGTACGTTACGCCATAGAAAATTTGTACATCTACGACCAAATGACCCGGCTGCACGCCCGAGAGATCTTCAAACATCAGATCCGCCGGGAAAACTTATGTTTACACTCCTGAGCACTTGTTCCACTTGACCACCTTCACTAGTATGTCTGACCTTCTCGTCTCTCGACCAATCACGACACTTCCTTTCCTCACATGACTGTCTTGGCCACCCAGTGTCTTCCTCTCTACCTCGCCTTTCAGCAACATTCCACATTCTTTTAGATCATGCACTCCTCATCTATTTGGGTATGCAACGCTATTTATACATACTCAACCCAAGAAATCACTTTTTCATCCACTCTTATGGTTTCAACCTCATTTAACCCCATTTTATGGCTCGCTATGTCAAAGTTCTTTGATGATACATTATTAACTTAGCCTACATTGTCCATTTCATTTGAAATACCTTGTATGTAGACAACTGACTGAAATTCACATGAATATCCTCTCCTAAACAAAGGTAGCCTATTTACAAACCGCATTCTTTCCTGATACAAGTTTCTGACGTGTTTACATATCAAGGACCCAATCAGATTAGTTACCCCTGAGGTCAAAATAATTTGTCCTTCATAAAACAGTACTACATGTTACTTTGCCAGTCATCTGGAATGCAGCAAGTTTCCAGGCTCAATATAAATAATATTTCAAAGTGTGTTACCATGACCTATTCTCCATCTTTAGCATATTCATATCATAAATAATACCAACATAAACTTCCTGGGTATAGACACACCATTCATAAAGGCCACTTGCAAACATCTTCACATCAAACCCATAAACTTACAACAATATTTTTACTTTAAATAGCTGCCATCCAAATTTTACAAAACACTAATTCCTCTACAGCCTAGCAATCCGAGGCAATTACATCTGCTCTGACAAAGAATCCTTAACCCTTTACACAAACAACCTGACCGAAGCCCCTATATCTCATAATTATCCTCTAGAAATGGACCACAAACAGATATCTAAAGCCAAGGTTTTCCAGCACATCATACACTCAGTCCAAAGCCAACCAAGTTCTCTCTTGGCCTACAATTGCTAAAAAAGATTCATCATCTTGGTTACGACTTTTAGAGATATTTTCCTAAAATGTACCAAATTCTTTCCACTATCGTCTTAACCACACCCCATGTCACCTTCAGCAGGCCACTTAACCTAAAGAATGTACTTGTCTACAAATAGCAACCCTCTAATGCTTCAAAACCACCATACAGCTCCTTCCCTCATAACAGTCATTCTCACAAATTGTGCAACATGCATCCATCTGCCACAACCTATTGTAATTCTACCACTAGCCAAACCTACTCCATTACGGCCACCTGTACCAAATCCCATTTCATACAACAGCTCACCTGCCTCCACTGCCAAAATTCTTACTCAGCCTCACCTCAAATACCTTGTTGATCAAAATGAATGATCACAGATGAACAGTTTACACCCAGAATCTAAACCACCCTATTGCTCTCCATGCCAGCTCTCACAAAAGTTGTGACTTCAATAACTGTTCCACAGACAGAGCATTAGAGAACTCCATTGTATCACTTTCCAATCTGAAGTGCGCAGGTTGGCATTGGCCTATAAACACATTCTGGAGACCAGGCACTCACCCCAGCTTCGATCTCAGATAATACCAACCTTCCTCAATCGAGTGGACCCCATCATTTGCCAGAATAATTAATTTATATATAGAGAACATATTTAACGTTTTATTTGATTTTTTTTTGTAACCGTCACTTTAAAAAAGACGTAAAAAATTGTCTTCTTTTAAGTCCCCTTTTTAAATTAATTTCTTTCCCACAGTTAATATTTCTGATAATATTATCATTGCTTATCCCCCTCCCCCCCCCCCCCCCAAACCTACACTGGTCAAATACATCACACTTGTGGCTGTACTGACCATAAGTGCTTGCACTAACTCGGTTACATGTTTCTATTTTCCTAAATAAGGGTAAGGCCAAATAAATATCTGTATATATATATATATATATATATTTATTATTTCTATTGATTATATTTTTTGTTGCTGCTAAATTTGGTGAGTGGTGGGTATAATTTGTCTTTCTGTTCCACATATTTGTATATTTTTCTCTTTTACCAAAATAAAAAAAGAAATTTGTGTTCAGGGGGTCGGAGGTTAGGGAAAAGTTGTAACTCGTCTGCTTCCATACGACACAGAGATTTATATTTCATTTCGTGTATGTAGGAACCAATTTAACCCCCTTGCACACACAAGAAACTTCAGTGAAAAAACTACTAATTTAAAGATATTAAGAAATTTATCAAAAGTTTGTTTTGTTTCATTTCCCTCAAATAATTCATTTAACCAAAAATTCTAATTCATTACATTAATAATAGCACAATCTCTAAAATCTCAAACCAAGTAGGTAATTTTAGGTTTACTGGTGATGCTAAAATTTCCAAACTCTTCATTTCAGGCAGCTCTGATGACTGGGCCAAAGGTGTAGCAGGTGCACAGTATTCCTACACAGTTGAGCTCCCAGACACAGGGACTTACGGGTTTGCACTGCCTGCCCACCAGATCCGACCTGTAGGTACAGAGACCTGGAGTGCTATACAAGCCGTCGCCAGGAGGCTGGCACACAAGGAAAAAAGCTAGTGGTGAACTATTATGAAAACCCTATTGTGGCAAATGGATGTAAACTGCATCCCACTAATGTGGAGAAGATGGCATAGAAGATACCAAATTCTTAAAAACATGGTATCCTGAGATCTGTTCTGTTAATTAGATAGTGTCTAATTTGGGTTCATTGTGTAACCCTAATATATCTATCTTAAAGCGCTACACTTGAACCTTAATTTCTGCACAGTTTTTATAATTCCAGATGCTTATCTTTGTTTAAATCAAGCAAAAGTAGAAGCAAGTGGCAAGCACATCATTGACCAAATATAATTCTTAAATTTGTAACTGAAATACATAAGGCATTGATGACCGATTTACATTCTTTTGTACCAAACAATAAACAAAAATAAAATACTGTTTGATTATTAAAAATATATTTATTTTTAAATTGAAATATGGCTGTTTAAATAGATGCTCTCTGAAGTGGAGTTAAAAAAGAGAGTGTAAACATCGATGTAATACCTGAAATAAATAATTTCTTCAAAGCTTAATGAACCACTGCGTAGCACTCACATCACATTGCTGCATTAAAATATTTTTTTTAATTTGACACTAAAAATGTAGTGTACTGATAAACAACGCAGGGTGGAATTATACATAAAATTTTATTTGTCTCAATATTTGTGAGCTATAATTACTAATTTTTGTATTCTTAAAATTATTTAATGATATTATTCACAAATACAATGTTCTGTGTTGCATTACTTCCGGTATAGGATTGATAAAGTATTACTTAAGCACAGATAAAATTTGCTAACATATTTACTTCCAAAATCAGAAATAATTACATTCATTACACAAGTCTCTAAGCTGGTTTCGTAAAATTCTCTATCTCCTACTATCCAATTTAATATTTCATTCCACAAAACTGACAACTTATTTTTTAATTATCTATCTCATGTGGTATCATGCCTGCATACTTTTCGTCCCTTCAAACACAGTTCCTGCTAATAAACTAATCGGTACGATATTTCTTAAGAAATGATTTCTTTCCTGTATTTGTGTTGTCCCCTCAATGAACTCCACTCTTAATTCATCATTACAAAATGTCTATTTTGCATATTGTGGTCCACTTAATAATTTACATCCATCTCCAACACCATATTTTATATGCTTTAATTTTTTCCCTTACAGTGCTCACAGCTACAGTAATTGAGTGCTCCATAAAATCAGCTTTATAAATTACTGATTCTTGTCTGAAGACTTCCTAGTGCTAATAAGCTTTTGATACTATCCCTGCTTTAGCCACTGACTATAATTTATTTCCTAAAGAACACTCTTAACTAATGCAACAAACACCATACTGACTAACTGTGAACATGATGGAACATATACAGTACTAACAGCATTAGAGCCTCCTGTCAATTCAATCTACAACTCACTACTCATCAATGTCTCCATATGGCTGCACATCAAAATCTTTTAATAAAGAGGAATCTGAGAGAGCATCCAAGAAAAGCAGCAATAATAAGCCAGGTGTAGACAATGTGCTCTATGCAATGGTTGCAGATCTACTGCCATGAGAAATTTAAATACTTCTAAAACTTCTAAACAATGAAAAGACTTCTGATTGTGTAACTACAACCTAAAAGAATAATTGTGATGCTGAAGCTGAAGAAAAAAATCTGTTAACCACATCAGTCTAAAGACCAATTGTGTTACTGCTACTGCCACACAAAATACTGGAATGGTTAGTGAAGAACAGAATCAAATAATTTGTTAAAACCATGGCCTTCTTCCAGATCATCAGTAGGGTTCAGACATAGGAAAAGTACCACTGACCTTCTTGTGAGGCTTACCAAGGATATCAATTCATGATCAGGTATAAACTGTAATCTTATGACCCTATACACTATGGCAATGTCAATATAAATTTCCTGGTGGTGGAGATGAAAAAAGCTTCACTGTGATCTTTATGCACAATCTCATTTCAAAGTTGAAGAATATAACACTGGTAATGAAAAACAATGGCTTGAAAATAGAACTACAACATACAGGTCAGAGCCTGAGGCAGTGTTCAATACTCTCACTGATGTAATTCAACATATATACCTCGGACCTTGGTAAAGTATTAT
The DNA here is from genome assembly GCA_031002005.1 of Vandiemenella viatica. Taxonomy (NCBI): domain Eukaryota; kingdom Metazoa; phylum Arthropoda; class Insecta; order Orthoptera; family Morabidae; genus Vandiemenella; species Vandiemenella viatica. Next base: position 9,771 of record JARYHS010000599.1, on the reverse strand, counting down.
CTAGTGAAGTGTCTATATAGCAGTATGTCGATGATAAATATTTGCAGAAGGAAGAACTGTGGCATAATGTAAAAACTCTCTTAGTCATTGTTGAAAAGATTACATACATGGCTGCAGGAAATTGCACCTGAAAAGTCAGCAGTTGCAGTCTATATGAAATATCCTATCCAACAGATGGATTTTGTTTGTCCAGGTCTGTATTTTTTTTTATTAAATAAAAAAACTATTATTTTTGTATACAAATAGATAGGAAACTTAGCTGAAGTCCATGATATGTGAAGTACATAGTAAATAAATGTGATTAAGCTATTGATGTGTTGTATACAACAAATAGTGGCAGGTGGGGATCAGATCCCAAAACACTGCTGCTCTAATATAGGACCTTGGTACAGACAATAATTGATCATGGTTGTCTCTGCTACAGATCTGTAGTACAAAATTTACTTCCAGCTTTAAAAAACATTACATACAAGCCACTGCACACTTGTTTCAGCACAATACACTCTACACAAACACGCTTTTGATAGCAGCTATGGAACCACCTCTCACCCTTCATCATTATTATTTAAGGAGAAAATTTCTTATAAAGATAAAGCAATTCCAAAATGGTCCCATTTATTTTTTTATTTCCATTTACATTTAACCCAGCATCTAGAGGCTAATCTGGGCCGCTAATGTCCCCTTAAGACCATGTTTAAAAAACAAATTATGTTAACAGTACTATTAATGTAATTAATCCCATAAATGCGATAGCAACTGAAACAGGGAAAAGTTACAGTTGAATATCTAATCCTAATAAATCAGCACTACAAAACTACACTAAATGGAAAAAAATTATACTCCTAATCCTACTCATTAAACTAGGTACTAAATAGTTCTTTGACTGTCCAACTTGTGAATGAAATCTCATCCAGGTGGTTGGTCGAAGGGTGAGTGTGTGACGTGAGACCATAGTTCTTACTCCTGGTATCGACTGCGGCGGAGACCCCAGCTCTTCAGGAAGCTGCCCTCCTGGAATACATGAAGTACTCCAGCAGTCACTCAGAAGTGAGATTCCTCTGGAAAAATCAGAGGTGACTTCGGCAAGTCATGATGGATGTCTACGTCGGTTTCCGCGCTCAGCTTTCTTCCGCTCCAGATATTTATGCTTTTCAATTTGAGAGGCTATTTCCAAACTTCCATTTAGAAAGTGCCATAGTCTCTCTGAACGTAGTACATCAAAAATTCTCAGACAAGCTGTTGCCGAGTGATTCTCATCTCTGCTGTTGTCCTGGATTCCCACACCACGTGCTCTGGTGTGCTTTCCTCACCACACTCGCAGTTACTAGTTGGTGTAAGTCCACGTTTGTTTTAAGAAGCTTCTGTATGGTCCATGGCCGGTTATGTATTGGATTAGCCCTGGAGAAGGTTGTAAGAATTTCATGCTGATTCATTCAGCAACAGATGGAAACATGTCGTATGTTCTACGACCGGCTTCACTAATGTCCCACTCTTTTTGCCATTCCTCGATCAGTACATTCCCCAATTCCTTTTTTGTGCATACTTCTTTTCCAGCTATTTCCACCACCTTGTCCATCCTGTTCTTTCTCAGCAAATACATTGCTCCTCGTCTCCTCACTTCTAGGTCCAGGGGCAGTACACCTGCTGCTACTGCTAGAGCTGCTGTTGAAGTTGTGTGATATGCACCGGTAAGCCTGATGAGTATCGTTCGTCGTCGCCTCCAGATTTTCCCCTTCGGATTAACCTTTGTGAGGTGCTTGGCCCATACGCTCTTCTACAAAGGAATGCCGAGACCTGTGGCAATGAAACTGCACAGGTCATCTCAATTTCAATCAGCAGTTGCTGCATTTTATCAGAGCTAATTGCCTTAGCTTACCATAACAAATGGCACACATGCAGACAATGAACCCAATCATCACATTCAACCGTTCTTCAAAATGTATTACACAGATGGCATGAAGATAACTGTGAGCTGTAACCATTATCACACTAACAGTAAGCATAGTTCATACCACAAAAACCCCAAAACAAGATTCATTTTAAGGTAACTTAATTGAAGATTTTATCCTCTATGATGTTGTAGAGACAAATCTTGAGGGAATTATGGTCAAAAACCAACAATACAGATTTTGTCATTAACATCTTTCTGATAAACACTTATCACTAGACCAGAATAATCTGCGGCACTATTAAACACATGGCTCACAAACTGTTTTACTTTTAAAATTGCTTGAGAATCACTAACCTAGTTTCGATGTTATCTTTTTTGTCAAATTTAGAAACTATATTAAAATTTTCAGAAAATAGGTAACAAATTCCCAAGAGAGAAAATTATCTTCATGGTATGGCAAGGTGGAGCACCATAACATTGGGATTGCTATGACACAATAACACAAGATTTTTTGGGAGATGGAGAGTTTAGTTCCCACATTACCAACTGAAACCACTTTATATGCAGGTCTACAACAGAATAATTACTGAGGGCAGATTAGCGGCCCATACATATGCGGGGAAACTGGCAGTCTTGGAATGCAATGGGCCGCCCCCGTCGCAAATACTTCTAGTTAGTGGGTGACAACATGCCAGCATTTTCACCCCACATTCCAAATCACGGACCACATCAAAACAGCAGCCGACTCTGCAACACCACCATCATGGAGTGGTGCGCAGCAGAAGAGCCTTCCAGCTGACATCCTGGAGATGATTACAATAAAGAACAGGGCAGCCCGTCTCTGGCAAGAAACCAGGAGGCCCGAGGACAGACGACACCTAAATCGCCTGATCCGCGAGATCAAACTCAGTATAACCGAGCACCGAAACCATCAGTGGGCAGACAAGGTGTCAATGTTGCAAGTAGAAGACGGTACGGCTTGGAAGCAGACCAAGCAACTCACTGGACGTCGCAGCTGAATAACACCAGTGAACGGAGCGTATGGTCTTGTCTGTAAGCCAACAGACAAAGCCAACACGCTGGCGGATGCATTTGAGGGGAACTTGAGACCTGTCGCGGAGCCAATAGACAGATGCCACTGCCAGAGAATCAGACAACACCTCCGTCGGTACCTTAGAGACAACGGCGAAGAAGAAGAGGGTGAAATCGACCCATTCACTGTCGAAGACCTACGGCGTCACGAACAGGGTACTGAAGAATCTACCAGCAGGTGCCATCGTAAGGCTGGTAGAATTATTCAACAAGATCGCGAGGACCAAAGTGTACCCGGCAGCATGGAAAAGAGCGGTGATCATCCCGATTCCTAAGCCTAGCAAAAACGCAGCTGACCCGCAGAACTATAGACCAATCAGCCTCCTACCTAATCTCAGCAAACTGTTTGAGAGGCTGTTACTCAAGCAACTGCAGGTGCACATCCGCGACGGAGGTATGATACCAGCAGAGCAGCATGGTTTCCGACCTGGCCATTCAACCACGCACCAACTGCTGAGGGTCGTCGAGGAAGCAACCACAGCATTCAACGCACGAGAGCACTGCGGCGTGGTCCTCCTCGACATGGCGAAGGCCTTTGACTCCGTGGGGCACGGAGGGCTACTCTACAAAATGGCCACACTTGGAGTTCAAGGACCATATCTCCTGTTATTGAAGAGCTATCTCCAGCAGAGAACTTTCATGACGAAATAGGCGACGAGAAATCAACAACAAGACCCATCTGCGCCGGGGTACCTCAAGGCAGTGTGCTGGGCCCAATGCTCTACACGCTGTACACAGCGGATATTCCGATGGGTCAACAAACCAAGCTGGCATTATACGCCGACGACACAGCGATCTTCACTGCCGGATCCTCGTGGGACTTCGCCTCCGTGCAGTGCTGAAAGACGTCGAGGAGTGGGCCACCAAGTGAAGAATTAAGATCAACTCATCGAATAGCCAGGCCATCATGTTGACGTGGAGGCGTAAGCCACCACGACCGATGCTGAGGCTCTTTGGGGAGAGAATCCCCTTGGTGACCACGGCAAAGTATCTTGGGGTGACCCTAGATACGAAACTAACATGGAAGCCTCACTTCGAAGACGTCAGGCGCAGAGTTCTTCAAACGACTGGGGCAAACTTTATCCAGTGTTGAATTACAGTAGCACACTACCACCCAGATGCGGCTTCCAATTATATCAGGCACTAGTGTGTCCGATTATGGAATAAGCATCCCCTGTATGGGGATATACCGCAAGAACGCATATTGAGAAACTGCAGAGAATGCAAAACAAGGCGCTGAAGAGAGCACTCCACCTGCCAATGAGATTCCCGACAGACATTCCTTCACGAGACAGCGGGGATCCCGAAACAATCGGGATAGGTATAAAAAAAATAGCAAGACATTTTTACCAAAAAAACTGAGGAGAGCGACAACCACCTTATTCGCTCTCTAGGGCACTACAACATATACGAGGGTCCACATAGAAGACCACTCCAGCTGCTGACAGAAGAAAACTAGTGAGAAAAAGATAAATACAGTGCGAAACGGATGCACTTACACTGTTAAATTAAATTAAATAAAAAAAAATACAAAAAAATAATATAAAACAAAATAATAAAATAAAAAATAAAATAAAATAATAAAAAAGGCTCAACAGAAATGAAAAATATAAAAGTTAAACAAGCACTTACACGGAAACAGCAAATAAAAGAAGGCAATGTCAAGACGGCAAGTACTTCTGACAAGAATCCCTTAACCTAAGGGCTAAGGGAGATTGATAGAGCCTCTACCCCACCCCACATTCCGAGAGACAGCATGTGACCCATCGCTCGCCACTAACACACAGTCTGACAGAGCGTCCTTGAACTGACGTGTATTCTGCCTGCAATAGACACTCGATTTGTTGGCAAGAAATGTCTTACTGATTTTATTAAACTGTACGAGACCTTCCCCGTGTTTATGGAAATTGAAAAGTAGAGACTATATAAACAAACATTTAAAGAATGAGGCATACAAAAATTAATACTGCTTTTTAAACCACATTTTCCGGATGCGGATGTGTAGTTTATTAAAACCAAAATTCATAGTATGCATAATAGTTTCCGTAAAGAAATGAGCAAAGTGGAAATGCGCAAAAGAAGCGGAAAAGGAGTAGAGGATATATTTGAACACTCCTTGTGGTACTTCAAGTTACTGTTATTTACAAAGGATCAAGAGAGACCAGAAGAAAACATTGAGAATGTGGAACAAGGTAAGCAATATTAATTAATGATATTACTACATGGACATTACTGATATAAATTTAATACTCATAACGGTTTCTGTAATATTATTACTATTGTGAGGTACAGTAAAAAGTAAGTTAAAATATTTATTTCAAATGTAAACAATAATTCTAAATCGGGCTGATAAAATGCCGAATGCATCTTCAACTACATTTCTAACTCTGCTTAATCGATAGTTGAAAATTCTCCTTCGGTAATTTAATACTCTTTTGCTGAATGGCCTTAGAACATGTGGATGTAGGGTGATCCCTTCATCACCAACAATGACAAAGTTGAGACCAGGTGTGTTGTCTTCCTTTGCACGAAAATTTAGTTTGCCTGACTTTAAGAGTTGGTAAAATCTTGTCCATTCCAAAGCTCCGATAACCGACCCTGTTTTCCAACATCAACATATATGAACTCATAGTTTGAGTCAACAAGTGCCATCAAAGTAATACTATAAAACTGTTTGTAGTTGTAATATTTTGCACCTGAATTAGGTGGAGGTTTAATGCGAACATTTTCCGTCTAATGCTCCTCCACAATTAATAAACTGAAAACGTTGGTTAAACCCATCTGCGACCTTTTTCCAATCTTCTTTGGTTTTGGGGAATTGCAACAAAAGATTTTGTTCTCTTAACTGTTGTAATTAGCATTTAAAATCATTTCTAATGTTCATAAATATGTATTTTTGACAGTGTTTCATTTTTCAGCATAAAATCACACCCAAAGAATAAAAAGAAAAAGAAATTTGGAAGAAGATTTTTTCAAGACACGTATTTGAGCATTGAAAAAAGAAGACATCGTGACGAACAAACTTTTGTTGGTAAAAATGTAGCAGCTAAACTTAGGCGAGTTAATTCCAGCAGAGAGTTCTGGCTGAATCTCTTTCACAAGTTTTAACAAGAGCTTTGTTAAACGAATTAACAAGAAATACAGCTATAGAAGAACATAGTGTCTCAAACAATCCATCTATGTCTTATGCATCAACAAGAGTACAGTCACAGACTACAATTGTAAGCAATGACCACAAGAATAATCTTGCAAATTGTAACATGATACAGCCTTATAATGACTAGATCTAGCAGTTCAAGAAATTACGTAAGGGCATGGAATGTTTTGTAATGTATATACCATTACGGAAATAAATATGTTTTAGAAATTGCTTTAATAAGAGTATATTTTGGAATAACAATTAAAAGTTATAACCCATGTCAAAATCAATTTTCCGTTTTCCCCTCCGTAAAATGAATTAATAATAAATCATTTCTTCGAAGAAGTACAAATAAAGTTATATGTATATACTATATTTATATGTATACAACAAGTATATGTATAAAGAACATTGGCAAAAATTAAGGAGGTTGAAACGGGGAGAGGGGTTGGGTTTCTGTAAACCAGCAAACCAAATGTATACAGTATTTTTCTTTGTTTTAAAGTATAAGTGTGCAAAGTTCCATTGATAAAAACTGAGAGGTATAAAGGTGGAGGGGGGGGTGTTATTTTTTGGTCTGAAACTTTCTTCATGAAAAAAATCCACATATTTGGCAACCTTCATGATGATCAGTCAAACTGTGTCGAAGTCTATAAATCCCATGTTTATATATAATTACCTTCATATAATCAATATTGAGTTCTTCGTACAATATTCTGCAGGTTTCAGATATATGTTCCAAAGATTGAGCTGAAATCCCAGTTGAAAATTTAAGATCTTCATATGATCTTCCAGTAGCAAAAAATCTCAGTGTTGCAACAAGATGTTCATACGGCGGAATGCACTCTCTCATTCGCGTGTTACGTTTTGTCAATCAACGTTGAACTATACTTAGTAATTTGAAAAAGTGTTTCATCCATTCGAAGATAATTCTTGAAATCACCTGGCTCATTTGTACTTAATTCTTGCCAAAGAGGCAAATGACTGAAAACTTCCTTTTTTTTTAACCAATCTTTGCACCAAACTGAACGTGTCTTACATTTTAACCTTTTCTTCAATAAAATATAGCTAGCTGCACATAGAACAATCTCTTTTAAAGCTCATGGCTGACAACTGACCCTTCGAACGGCCGTAGGAATTTGGACCGGTTGAAATTCCTAGGTGGCCTGTCAACGGACGGGTATACTAACGGTTTTGCGCCATACACACGAGGCTCTGGACCATAACGGGGAAGTGAGCGGCTGTGTCCTTGAACATTACCGCGTGTGTGTGGGCGATGTCAGGGGTGGAAGTGACCAGGAATAACAGGCGGACGCTGCCATTCGTTGCCCCTCACTTGTCCCGCTAGTGTATGGGTGGCTATTCCTAGCAGGACTCACCTGTAACTGGCGCAGTTCCTGGCACAGGCGTTCATTGTCTTGCTGATAGCTTGTGATGAGTTGCTCCTGACGTTGCAGCTCCTCCTCCAGAAGAGACACACGCACATCTGCTCCTGGTACTGCAGAAGGGGTGGGATTTGATTTGTGGATTCCAGCTGTGCCACCTGCAACAAGAAACATTTGGAACAAATATCAAACTTTCCAAGTTTTCCCATATGACTGTGTCCTTGATCTACTTGTTACAGTTAAGAATTTTTTTTTTTTTTTTTGTAACAGTTTAACGTCCCTTTTTTAACAACGTGGTCTTTAGAGACGGGAAAGGATGGGGGCAAGGAATGGGAAGGAATTCGGCCATGGCCTTTTGAAGGAAGCATCCCGGCATTCACCTGGAGTGATTTTGGGGAACAGTTAAGATAATAGCACCATGAGTATAAATGTATAAGCAATGATAACTGCTAATGAAATTGCGTTTTTGTTCATTTATTAGTTTAATGAATGCATTTCACTTCAGTCACAGTTATCTTTCCACTTAGATTGATTTTTATCTGTACTTATTTCAAGACATCTGTGAATTTGGAAGGGTTCCTGAACAGCTTGTCATTTTGGCTTGTTGTATTTTTATTATTCTATCTTTCACAACACTGTACTGCGCTGTATAGTTTCCATGTTGCCAAGCCACATCTTGTGAACAAATGAAAGACGTACAACATTATCGAGAATAAGGATTGTTGATACTATAGGCATGCTGGAAAGGAGAAGGGTGAAGAGGATGCTGGAAGTGCACAAGGTGTATACTAATGATGGAAATATACTGGAGGAAGAATTAAGAGTAGTGCATGGAAGGTACAATATGGCCATGATCAGAAACTGTCACTCGATTTCAGGCATAAGGGTGTGGGAAAATGTTCTTTCATGGATAAGGGATTCAGGGTTTGGAATAAATTACCAATGAAAGTGATGAACAATTTACCAAAAACACTAAAAGAATTTAAAATAAAACTTTGCAGAGCAAAAAAGTAGGTGGGTCAAGGAAGGGGAAAAATGGGTGTGTAGGAAAATTGATGCCAGTGCGTGCACTCTGTCGCAATTATAATAAATTAGATTAAGTAAATTAGCTGATGTGGAAGTGAGATTAAATTACAGGAAAAGAAATGAAGAGAAAAGTTGGTCGAGTTCATAAGGGAAATGGGTTGACTGTGAGAAATATAAGGTTTAGGAAAAAGAAATATATAGAGATAGTACAAGACATAGTTGGTGTAACTTGATGAATTACTATTTATTAGAAGGAAGGAAATTACAAGCAGTGGATGGATGTAACAGAGTTCCTTAAAATGGATTTGATTGAAAATATAGAATATAGTTGTAGTGGTAGTATAACGAAGGTAGCGAGTGTTTCAATCAACTGCAAACCTAGTGAACTGTGTGCTAATGTGTTATGTGTTATTTTATTTATGTCACATCGAGTTTTGGAGTGAAAAGGGGAAGAACCAAAAATTGCAAGACACAATTGTGCAAATTCATCTAAAACAGTAACAGTTTTGCCAAAAAATCAGTTTTGAGATCTGAAGTCTCACTGGCCATACTTAACAGTGCCTAATACAGTGTGGCACAGGACTACAGCTTATCATTAGTTTTTCATGGTGCACGCTTGGCAAATGTTCTTACAGCAAGAGAAAGAACATAAGGAAAAAAGTGACCACTCACTTGAGTTTTTGTTTAATTATTTTAGAAAGGTTTTGGTATGGGATCCAAGGAAGATACAATGGATTGAGGGGGAACAAACTTCATTAATAATTTATTAAAATTAATGTTTTACATTTGTCATTGTTTCTAGTAACTGCACATTTCGACCATATTTTTTGTCAGACACAAGTAAGAAAATCAATCACATATGGGTAAAGTTTTTCTGATAGAAATAATGGAAATACCTTTGCTCTCAACACACAGATATCCTTCTTCAGTTCCATCACCATTTTCTCATAGTGCTCTGTCAATGCATCTACTTTTCTTCTGTGCTCTTTTTCGGCAGAAATCAAGTCAGCTGTGTTAAAAATAAACACTTAGGTTGAATATGTTATAAGCAGCATCTGCATTTTTGTCTATATGAACTTCTACATATACTTCAAGAAATTGCTATCTGTACCAGAAAACAAAGTGTATTTGACACACGTCACCAAAAAAAAAAAAAAAAAAAAAATTCTACAAGAAAATTAATCTCACAAAAATTTTCACTTTGGGTTCTTAATAGATTAGCTCCACTTGAACTAAAA
>JARYHS010000598.1:0-23389 GCA_031002005.1 Vandiemenella viatica | reverse complement strand
CCCATCTCAATATCTGAATGTACTGAGCAAAATAACCTGTCAGGTGTTGCAGTAGGGACCTAGGACGAATATTAACATCAGAACCAAGGCCGAGTTCTACACTCGGCCCTTATCCACGGCTCCAGTGGAAGTTTACCCTGTCTGCTTTTATCTATTAATCAGCTGGCTGGGTCGCTAAAGAATGTGGCTCTTCTGAAATACAAATTGAAAGGCTGTGATTTTTTTTCTTCATACGTGTGCGATAATTCACATGTTGAATAAGAAAATCAGAGAAGAAAGTGATACATTATCTTTCACAATTGACATATGATATGATCTTCATTCTAAAGTTTAACTGCAAATGTGATTTCAAAGGATTTTTGCAAATGGCTATTATTTTGAAATATGAAGTCATGGATGAACGTCATAAAGGTAGTGTAATATCAACAAAGAAGAATGGAACATATATTACTAAAATTTCACTGCATGGATAGTGGATCTAACACCATTAGAACAATACAGTTTTCAGGCTTTGAGGATGTCGATTGTGTAATGCACCATATCAAACCTTATCATTTGAGCTAACGTTGAATCTTAAGAGTGGCTTCTTAAACTTACAATTGACTAAATTATTCCCCCCTCCTCCCCCCCCCCCCATTTCAACCATAACTTGGTTGCACTAACTGAGCTAACCAAAATTTAAAAGAAATGCCTTAGTCAATTATTCTGTTATTCAGGATTTCCCTACATGGTAAATATTAATTATCAATCGTTATTTAACATCTAAGTTACTGTATATAATCATTTCATCTCCATTAGATATGTGCTCAATGATCCAAGTACACTAAAAATTAATATTATAAACCAAAATGATAAACTTTGTTTGTAGGTGAACTATTGGACTGAGTCTAAAAATTCTTTCATTAATGGAAAGCTACATTATCAATAATTGTTAATTAAATTTGTTTTATATTCAGATGGAACAGCACATTATACATGATGGAAAGGTTTTTGAAAATCAAGAATTCGCTGGTCTGGTACTTAAGTGCAAATACAAGTGTGATGATCTACCTAGAAAGCTGGGTACTCTGTACTATCTTTTGTAGTTGAAAATCCTGAACACTTCAATCTTAATGCTGGCATACATAGCTATAATACTAGGAATAAATATGCCATTCACAAAGATTACAAGTGATTGTTAGTTCTATAGAAAGGGATAACATTCACTGGATCATCTTCATTCAATGTTCTACCACTAGAAATAAAATGTTATCTGCAAATGTTTAGCTACTTTAAACACAAATTGAAATGAGTTTTTGCTTCAGAAACCATATTACTCTGCGAAAGAATTTTTTCTTGGAATCTGGCTACCAAGAAAGATTGAGAAAATACTAAATATTTGATGGATGTATATTAAAGATGACTGAGTTGTTCTTAATTACTAAAAAGTTGTATGGTTTTTCTGTGTTGAAACCACTTGCAAATGCAGCAATTACATTATCTGGAAATTGCACCATATGCAGTAACTAAAATAAAATAATACATATTTACAAATTAAAGAAGAAATTTCTAAACTAATGGGTTTTTAAGTAACTAACCAGTTGTCAGTTGTTGGTAATATTAATAATGTTGTTAATAGATGTAAATATTCAGTAAGTCTCTAGTAGACTCAGCAGGCGGCTAAGTTCCCTGGGACCTAAGCCTTGGTCTTAACATTGCGAAGAAGGAGCAATTCGATGCAGTGTGAACCTCTTGAAGCTATTTATACCAAGCTGGCACTCTGTTTCAGGCATAAGGGTGCTGCAAAATTTTCTTTTCTAGCTATGGGAGTCAGGGATTGGAATAAAATACCAAGGTAAGCAATGAATAAGTTATCAGAAAAGCTGAAATAATAATTTTTACAGCACAGAAATAGGTGGGTAAAAAAGTGGTGTATAGTGAAATTGCCACCAGAACAAGTGCTCCATTGCAATCAAATACAATAAAAAAGGAATGTATGGGAAATTGGTTACTATGGGCAGGAATTTACAAAGTTTAAGTAGTCTACTGAACAATGTTCTGAGAGAAACAGGGATCTTATTTCATCATAGCATTGTCAGAGAAGCTATAGCTTTATTCTTTGAACGTATCTCATACTTGATATGCAGAATACTTCCATCAAGAAATCATGGAAAAACGTGATAGGTTATCCATTTCTTTAGTGGCCGTTCCCTATTCTCTTCAAACTAATCCTTCATACTAGACACCTGAATTTTTTTAAATACTTTTCTATTAATTTTTCAGCTTGAGTTGTAACAATTTTTTCTGTTCAAAAATGATAATTTGATTGGTGTGCTTGATGTCTAAATCCATAATATGCAAAATTGCATGTTTCTGATGGATATTTTTGATAAGCATTCTTCAATTAATTCTATTATTCTGTGAAATATAATATTTTTTTCCCGAATGTTTACATTTTGAGTTGGTTGAAGCATAGTGCATGTCACAGGTCTTGTGATAGAAGGAACCATGGGATTTTTTTTTGGATTTTTTTGCCATTTTGTGGAGATGGGCATTTCTGGATGGAATTTCTTGAGTTTAGGGATTCTTTGGAATTTTCTGGGAGGAACAAGGATGATACTAGAGACTGGAGAGATCTGATTGCAGGACAGACTTAAGAGGAGATCATATTTTTGACAAAGCATGCAACTAATGATGTCAAGGCCAAAGAAGAACTGTGTGATCAGAAATGATCTGTTATTGGTCTTATGAAGGGTTATGGGGTTCTTGTTGGGATGTAGTGATCAGGATGAGACATGGAATAGTTGTTTTTGTACTAGATCTGATAAGTAAATAAGGGGGCATCCATAAATTACATGAGGTGAAATAGGGGGCGGGGGAGGGGGGGGGGTCCCCGTGAAATCTCACCAAGGGGGAGAGGGGGTCAACGGAAATCTCACGTGAAGTTTTGGAAATTATTGTAGAGCTAAAAAAAGTGTACAAAACATGCGAAAGTTGATTTTAGGGAGGTTTTCCGTTGAAAAGTGGGGGTGTAACCGGCTTTGGAAAAAAAGGTATCAAAACATTGTGAGGGCAATTTCTAGGGGGGGGTCTCATGACGAGATGTCACCAGAGGGAGGGGAGGGGTTGGACCAGATCTCACAAAGTCTCACCAGAGGAGGGGGGAGGGGGTCCGGAAATCCTGAAAAACCCCTCACGTAATTTATGGATGCCCCCTAAAGGATATTAAGGATGGAAAGATATTGCTATATTGTGCTGATCATAGATCCTACAACTGTCACACATACACAGGCTGAGGGAGCTTTTGGTGTCATCTGGGTGCTAGCTACTGAAATCTGGCTAGTTGTCAAGGTGCTGATGTAATAATTGAATAGGGTCATGTCTACTTCCAGGATGGTGGTCTGGATGAAGGAGTGGGGCATGTAAAGTTAGAAATTTCTTTTCCACGAGTGGCTAGGCATCACCTGTGAGGGATTTGAGAGAGACCTGATTCAGAGATGATTATTCAAGACAGATAAGGAAAATGAAGGGCTACACATCTGTTAATAGATATGATTACTGAAGACAAAAGTAGTAATTTTATAATGCCAGACAGGATATGATAGTAAGAAAGACTGCAGTAGGGTGGCTGCTAGTAAGAAATGAGTACTTGGTGAACATTGATAAGACATAAATAGGGAGGCGATGGTCTAAAACGAGATGTGCTTTATAAAGCTGAGATTGCAGAATATTCTTTATTACTACTCTGATGGTTATTGGAAAGTAAGAACACAAGTCAGGGTAAGTGGCTCTTAGGAGGTAGGGTGTGTGATGAACTATGAGATGAGGCCTTGAGTAAATCTGTTTACCCTAATGAATTAGGGATTTACTAGTCAACAGATGTGAGATCATGTGTGAAGAACTGATAAAATATTTCAGCCATGTACCCAGTTTCACTGAACTTGTGCCCTTGTAAGTCGATACATATTGGGGTTGATTGAATTGTCTTTATTGGGACAGGTTTCACCGATTAAGGTTAGCTATCTTGGGCATAGATTTTATGAGTCAGTAATACAATATCTTGTTTGAAATTAGGCTTCTAACAGTTCCTAAGAATTTAGCTGTTGTTCTAGTGATTGTGACATACTGAAACAGTTGGAGAAGATGGGTCAGGGAAGGAATTATGTATCAAGTTTGAAGTAAAGCTAATGTTTCTGGGGATGTTGGTTCTATGTCAACCCAGTACCCATGTTTCTTATTGCCAGAAGTGAATTAATATAATCAGTAGTGTGTGTTGCAGAATGACAATAAGTCAAGGCAGGAGAAGAAATAAAGTTGGGCTCCTGAGAGGCAGAAGAGAGGGGGAGGATAGATGATAGGGTTGTAACAGCTTTAGCTTGGATGTAAGATGAGAATAAGAACAGGAGTGATTGGTTCTAAAGGAGAAAACTAAGAAATGTTGAGAAGGGGGCTTGTAGACTGCATTCTTGGTTGGTGAAAACCTGCTGTCAGATTACACTTGCTTAGTTCTGATATCTTAAGCAGGTAGTTTTAAGTATTGATACTCATTACATTCTATGATTGCTGTAGGATGTGCTGTATATTGTAAATAGGCTGTATGAATTAAAGCAGAAGAATTTTATGGAGTTATCTTAGGATTCATGGATTGTTGGTTTGCCAAATCAAAGAATGTCTGGAGGACAAGATGTATTAAGACCAAAGAGTGTCTGAAATAAAAAGTACGAGGGAGATGATAATCTCGAGGAAAACCAGATACAAGGCGAGACAGAGACAGTCAGCTGTCGAAACATCGTGTTTTTACACCACCATCCGGCTGGACACCCGAGAAGATTTTGTTGCATCGATACGCCGGGAAGTCTCCACTCACACATCAGATACAAGAAGTTTGATGATGATGCAATCCGAGCACAAGTTAAGAGAATGATGTAATAGAAAATGATATTATACTGTGATTTAAGCAGGTGAAGCACATAATATATTTACGTAGAGTGATTTGTTGACTAGGTCCATGTTACTATAAAGGAAAAGCTAAAATGGAAATAATTGTATCAAAATAATGCTAATACTTATGTTGCTATTATACGATTAGATATTTTATATTCCTCTATCATTGTTGAATGTTTTTATTTTACCTTATCATGATGATTATCCTGTTTCTTCCTAATTCAATGTTTCAATCCCTTTTTTTCAGACCTTTTGCTGTATCTGTCCTACATGACTAAGGAATCATTCAAAACATTAAGTAACTGTTAATATATTTTGCCTGACTGCAATACACCTGCCTCTAACTTATTCATTGTACAAAGTAGAGTTGTTATTAATGTCCATTAAATGGGGATGTGGAATGGGTGAGTATGGTGTTAATATTACAAAAGTGTATAGAGGATGTAACACTCATGCTGGCTAGTGGGGTAAAGAGAAAGTGGCAGTGGGTTAACAACCAGACCGGAGGATGGATGCTACCAATTTTTTTTTTTTATGTGATGGAAATATCATGTGCACACTAACACAAAACTCGGTAGTAGTGTTCAAATAAGTAATGATTAAATGAAACTATTCTTAATAGATGTAAAATACAGCCAACCAGTTGCATCAGTCAGGCTATTAGTCTTGACCGGTTTCGACCTCCTTAAGATGGTCTTCTTCAGAAGTACATGTTAATAAACTAGTGGGTGGAGATGACCATGTGCTTGCACCAAGAACGCTTCATTGAAGGCAACTAATAATGATGAACATAAAAGAGATGAACATATGAAATGCAATATTTTGGCACTTAGCCTTATTATTGCCTGGTCTCTCTCTCTATATAAAATGAAAACTGGATAAATTTGAGCTAGAAAAACTCGGAAACTACTGATGCAGATTTTGAGGGAATTTTCACCACTTTAAAGCTTAGAATCTCAATTGATTTGTTTGGTATATCTTTTTTTTCAACATTACATAACGCCGGAGCATTAAATGAAATTCTGAATGAATAATGACAAATACTAAAGACGGAATGACTATGATGTTGCATTCTTCGCAATAAACACACAATTAAAATGTCTCCGACCATAGCCTTTAATGAAAGCAATAAAATCTGTTTAAAACAATAACTATTTTGCACACTAAACAAAACTTAAAATTCTCTTTCCTTTAATTCGAGACATTCAGTTTTTAAATGCCGTAATTAATGCAAAAAGCTAATAACAAAAAACAAAAGAGAATTTCTTTGATCACAAGCTCTGCCAGCACAACTACAATGTCTCTGGCCATCATATTTGTCATTCTATTACAATAAAAGGACGCTACAGTTTGTAACTCCCTAAAACAAATTGAAAGTAAAGGATTTCTTTTTCACAACTCGCTTAGTTGATTACCTGATATTCAACTGTACAGGTGCCAAACATATTTTAATTTTGTGATTCAGTGCCAGAAGAAGTAACATAATAATAACTATTTTAGCTCCCAGTGGCAGATGAGTCAGCATAATGAGACATATCAATGTTTGATACTATGAAAACTTTGGTTTTGATTCAGCAGTTTTCAGTTATGCTAGATTATTCATAAAATAACTGTGTCATAATGTCTTAAGCCATAGGTTAAATTTTAACTTTGACCCCAAGGTTTCTAATTCTGAAAATCCATTTAAAATCTGTATTTTCTGCACAATGCTGAATAAACAGACACATTCCAGATACATTTTTATGCATGTGGTATGTATTATTGCGGTCAATGTTTCAATTTTTGAGCAGCTACAGTAGCAGATGTAATTACATTCAAAGTTAACCTGGCCTCCAGGTATCCAAACCACCCCATTCTTAGAACTGTGCTCCTAAATCACCATTTAGTTTAGTACTCGAAATCAATGAAGTTTGGTATGCATGAATCTGATGATTAAAAATAGTATACGGGTAAATCAACTTCAACCCACCCTATTCTTGGTAGCATGTGGGTGAATCTAGGTTTGATTTAATTCTGGAAATGGATGGCATGAACTGTATGAAACTTGGTACATATTTTTCATTGAGTGAAAAATATGGTTTATGGGTATATCAACGCCAACTAGACCAAGCAACGCCGGGAACTTTGCTAGTGGTTTTAAAAGACAAAAAACACAACTGACAAAGAAATTTTCGGGATGAGCTCTTTATGAATAGGAGAACATTATGGGAGGTGGGTGATGTTGGAGACTCTCTCCCAGAAAGATTGTTGGCCAGGAAAATGGTGGGGGTAAATTCAAACAGAGGAAAGGTAGGGACAGTGATTCAGAGCTAATACCCGAGCATAGATAAATATCCAAAATATTCTCTGGTTGGTGGGAACAGTAAAATATAATTAAAACTAAATTTGAAAAAATTAAAAAATATATATCATTTTAAAAAATATATATTAAAAAATAATAATCCAATAATAATTTTAAATTTTTTAAACCAAAGAGACTATGAAGTAAACATCACCTTAGGTTAGTGGTGGTTCGATATAGGCAGTGGGGTTGGAGGCAAAGAGTGGATTAAAAAAGGGTAAACATAAGTAAAAATAATAATAATGATGATGATGAGACCAGGTTTTTGCCTTGTGCCCAGTTTCTACTGGTAGGCAAATTCCCACCTTCTGAGTTGCAAGATGTACAACATACACCATGCCTCCACCACTTTCACCAACTCTGTCACAGGGGAAAGCTTCCCTATCATAGGACACGCCACCTGTGAAACCTCCCATGTAATTTACCAGTTAACATGGAACCACTGCCTGGCTTCATATATAGGTTTGACCACAAATTCACCGACAGACGGTGCTCACACGGAACCCAAAGTACCCAGTTGCTGCCCATGCCATCACCCATGATTCGAATAATTTCAACTGTTGTTACACAGTCTGGACTATCAGAGTCCCCCCTAATGGCAGCAGCTCCTGTGAACTCAGAAGGTGGAATTTTCCTAACAGTACAAACTGGGCACAAGGCAACCACCTAGTCTGAACTTCAGGTAATATTATTATTATTTTTACTTATGTTTACACTTTTTTAATCCTCTCTTTGCCTCCATCCCCTACTGCCTACATCGAACCACCACTAACCTAAGGTGATGTTTACTTCATAGAGTCTTTGGTTTAAAAATTATTATTATTGTATTATTAATTTTATATTTTTAATATATATTAAAAATATATGTATTATTTTTCATATTTAGTTTTAATTATATTTTGCTCTTCCCACCGACCAGAGATCATTTTGGATATTTATCTATGCTCTGGTATTAGCTCTGAAACACTGCCCCTACCTTTCCCCTGTTTGAATTTACCCCCACCATTTTCCTGCCAAACAGTCTTTCTGGGAGACAGTCTCCAACATCACCCACCTCCCATAACATTCTCCTGTTGATAAAGGGTTCGTCCCAAAAATTTCTTTATCAGTTGTGTTTTTTTTGTCTTTTCTGTGTGTTTGTGCCCCACATCCACTATCTTAAGGTAAGTGGTGGCTCATTTCCCTACCATAATTGAATCCTTTTTCACTACTTGGTGAAAATATGACCCAACACTTACCAAGATGAAGACGGCTGGGAATGATGAACACAAAAAAACAACCCACAAGAAAAGTGCAATATTTCGGCAGACATCCTTATTCGTGCAGAAGTGAGACACCAGGCGGGTCAGGCGTGTGCACAGAGACAACAGTCTGGTGAATATATATATACACACACTTTCTCATAACATACATTAGTCTTGTCTGAAACTTGGACTTGCAATAGGATGAGAGGAAGATGTATGATAGGCTCTTAAAGATATCAATTCTGAATTTATCTTGCATACAATGAAAAAATGTGGAGAAAACATGAAATTCACTTAATATTTTGAATTTTCTCACTGTCATTAACAATTTAATATTGTTATACATTAATATAGTGAGTACAATAGGATAGAACATGAAAAATAATGGCCTGAAGATTAATGCTCTTGCGGAGATTTTAGGGAAAGCTACCACTTACTCTAAAATGCTAATGACTATCATGATTTGGCAGGCTAGTATTTCATGTCTATAGAAGGTAATTCCACAAAAAACTAATCTAATAAAACATTTGACATTCTCTTACATTTCTTCAAATATTACAATGTTATAAACCAGAATACACAAATGAACACACAATAATTCCACCTATAGAGATTCACATTTTAAAAATACACACAGTAACAAATACTGATGTCAGAGTATACAATAAAACTGTTAAGATTCTGGCTATTACTTTCTATGGCTAGCAAAGGGGATATAATTTCAGAATTATTCCTTGTCAAAGCAACTGTTATATTCACATTTTCACAGTTTGAAATTATTCTAATGCACAAAAAGATTATAAGTTCTAAAAGAATAATGTATCCTACAAATATTATTGCAGGATACCAAAAGGTCATAGTTTCTAAAAGGTTGGCTGGACAAGGGAGTCTACTCAAAAAATTCTTCAATATAATTAATAAACATCTCTTTGTTGTAATTTAAAATTATTTATACCTACATTGTTTCCACTCATAAAATATTGCTGTTTCAGCTATATTCATTGGCTTTTACATAATTTCTTCTGTACCATGTTATTCATTTTAAGTGGGCTATATTTTTAATATACTGCTTGCAACTGTTATATGTGGAATGTTATGACAGCTCCATTAGGTTGTGGTTCTTAGATCTGCGTATTTCCCATTAAATATCTGCTTCTTATTTCTGTAGTCTCCAGTCTTCCATATCTAATGTTATCAATCACACTGTTTCTTAAGTGCATCAATTTTAAATTATCAATTATCCCAAGATTTTTATTCACTCTATCCTCTTCAATCCATGAATCCTCAAGCTTTTCTCCTTTTTTTATTATTGTTTTCATACCTTCTGATTTCAAAGTTTTAGCTTCTTTGTCTCAAAATAAATGTTCT
The DNA here is from genome assembly GCA_031002005.1 of Vandiemenella viatica. Classification (NCBI taxonomy): domain Eukaryota; kingdom Metazoa; phylum Arthropoda; class Insecta; order Orthoptera; family Morabidae; genus Vandiemenella; species Vandiemenella viatica. The sequence continues at coordinate 13,513 of JARYHS010000598.1, read as the reverse complement.
TGAAGCATATGTTTCCATATCTGGTATAAATATTATTGGCAGTGCAAAATGTAAATAAAATTTTCATTAGAAAATGTAAACAAATGTAAAAATCACTCTAAAGTTATAATCTCTACATCACTGTCAACTTCATTGTCCTTTTCTTTCACAGGGGATGCTGCCGGAGGCCAGCTCTTGGGCAGAGCACTCTGTGGAACATTTTTATTTCTTTGTGCTGCAGTTCCTATTTCTAAAATAGAAACAGTATCTTTCAATTTTTTCATATTTTTGCTGTCAGGAACACTGGAACGCCCAGATTTCTTTGGTGTTATTGTTATGGAAGATGGTATGGAAACTGAAGGAGGAAGTTCAAGAGAAGAATTTTTTGGTTTGTGGATAACTTCAAGCTGATTACTTTGCTGTTGCAGCCTATTTAACATGGAAATACCTGATGACTGAGCAGCTGCAATATCATGCATACAAGTTTCTGGAAGGATTAGAGTTTATTTGATGTCGTGTGTTGCCTCTAACAGGGGAATTTCTATTAATACTGTTCAGTTGACCTCTAGGATAAACAGAATTATCTTTCACATCCCCTGACAGTAACTTGTATGCATTTTTTCCAGAAGCTGTGGGGGAACTCAGTTTAGTTGACTTGTAAGGACTTAAATTAATTTTTTCCTTTTGATGATTTGGTATTTTGTTTACAGTATTAATATCTTGCTTGTATGTTATCATAGTTGTCAAGGGTTTATTCACATTTTTTCTCGCTGGCACCTGATGCTGATATGGTTCTTGAGTGATACCTTCAGCATATTTCCTAGTTGTATGATCAACAGGAATCTGATTGGAAAATTTAGGATCTTGTAACACTGGATATGATGTTAGCTTTGTTGATGATTTTGGTGAAGTTAATAAATTTGGCTGCGGAGCTGAAGCAGATGTCACTTGTGAAGTACTTTTAGGATAGCTAGGGCTAGAAGAAGACACTTTCTGCTGCACAGTTGCTAATTTCACATTTGACTTTGATAGGGGAGTTGATGGTTGAGTAATAGGTAATATAGAAACATTTGGTCGGTCCCTTACAGCTGTGGTACCTAATCCCATCATTGGATTAACACAGCACCGACAGAATTGCAGCAAGTTTTCGAAAAAACTCAGCCTGATATTCTGTCATCTGTGTTTGCATCATCATGTTAATAAGAGCTGTAGGGTCATTCAATACGGTACTGAGCCCAGAATACTGAGACGATACTGGAGGTGCAGTTGTATGTGATGGACATCGACTACTTCCAGGAGGTCTTCCTCGTGGTCTCGTTGCAGTGACTGTAGCAGAAGGCTTTGGTGAAACAACTGATGATGGAACAGCAACTGGTTGCACTGGGTGTTTCTTAGCTGCTAATAGTGAAGTACTGGGACTTGTCTTCACCGGCATTTGACGATTTTGAACCTGAGAAAAACAAAATAATAATTTGAAACTGGACCATGACTACCAAGAAATAAATAATATATAATGTATTCTAAATATGGAACAAAAGAAAGTAGAAGGAAGGGGAGCTGTGGTAACAAAAAACACTGTGCCAATACAAAAAAACATAGATAAGTAACATGATCAAGCACCACCAATCTCAAATGGGACTACACTATCTCACCATTTCATACTGATTTCATCTCGGAAAATTTTCTCCTTGTCCCTTGCGTCTAATAATGTATCTTTATTTAAACAATTTCTTATATAAGCCTTGTGATAAAATCATAATTTTTATCCAATATGTCTAAGAGTTTTAAAAATAATTTTAACTACCACTTTCAGAGTGCTACATATAAAAAATGTGTTGGTTTAATTCAAATTAGTAATACCAGATTATAAAAACAATGAAGTTTAATGAGCAGTAACAGATTACTCATTTCTGTTCTGACCAACATTGAAGAAACGTACACCTATAATAAAGACAACTGATTTTTTTTTTTTTTTTTTTTTTACTTATTATTACGCCTTGTCGATGTCAAGGTCATTAGAGATGGGATGGCGGGATGGGACTGGGGACAAAGAACTGGAAGGAATTTGGCCAAGGCCTTTTTGAAGGAAGCATCGTGGCATTCGCCATGGAAAACCCAAATCTGGATGCCCAGACGGGGATTTGAACCGGGGTCCTCCCGAATGACAACTGAAGAGATTCAGGAAGGATTCACAATATCATAAACAGCATATCTTATATGAAGGAGCTGCTAAGACATTCACTTGGAGTTATTTTGAGAAACCAGGGGAAGACCAAAATATGGGAGTGAAACCATGTCCTCCTGAATAACGTGTCAAAGTAAATTGCTCATTTAACTGGCTTCTTGTTTAAATAAGTATTTATGCAGTGTAAAGATGAAGTGAGACAAGGAAAAAGAGAGTAAAACTATCAGTTACCACTGCTTTAGTCAGATGTTCTGAGACATAAAAAACCACAATGCATTCCTCATTATCTCAGATATTATTATTGGTTTCTACAATGTTTTAGATACATTAAAACTAAATGTGACTAAATGAAGATAAAAGACATCTTGAGAGGAAATAAGTCAGGATTTTGTATGCATGTGTTAAAAGTTAAGCAATTGTGTCTGTTCATATAAGTTATTTTACACAAGGTGATGGCAATGTATGCTACTAACAGTAGAGAGTGCAATATCTGTCCATATATGATTGCACTGAACAAAAAATTACAATTGGATTTGAATGAAATTTACGTGTAGTGTTAACATATGGTGTAATGAGACTGCTGTGTCAGACTCGTACAATGTTTTAAATAGTAACAATAATTTAAATTGAAAAGAGGGCTGGAATATTTTGCTTGAGAGTATATTTGCTTTTAGTCTGGAGATAAACCACTTGTAATGGTGAATCGTGACCCTTTCCATACCTGTGCTGAATGGCAACATATTTCACAATAGCGAGAGAAGGCCCGCTTATCTGCAGCAGGTACTGTCCCTTCTCCGGTCAAGTGAATAATTCGGCTGGGCGATCTATTGTGCCGTGAGATGAGATTCCCACACGTTAACGGAAAAATATGGTGGCCGAAGCAAAACTCGGAGAAGGTCGGATGTTTCCGGGGTGAGGCAGTTATGGTAGATCCAAGTGTCAATCAAGTGGCTGTGAACCCCCGATGAACGCTGATGTTACAAAATAATAATGAGCTGTTTGGTGTGTTCTGGGTTCACATCTCTTACAAGCCCACGGATTGGATTTCGACGGAGCTGGAGGAGATTCCGATATGAGATCGGGAGAGAGGGACGATTTCCAGAGGTCTGCAGTGGTGACTAGCAGAGAAGGAGGTCTTGTGGTGGTGTCTGGTGGACAGAAAGGTCACGCCATCACCCGGCCTTCGATTACGACGAGACTTATAACAGAACGGTTTGAGCCACCTCTGGCTTGTGGTACCTGTTGCTTTTGTCTGAAGGAAGAGACGCTTCACCACTGCTGTATAAATGGTAAAGACATTAAGCCATTAAAAGGGACTCAGTGTTGCGCGTTCCTTGACCCGTTTAGTACTGCATTTGATTTGTGTGCACAAAGATTGCTATTGTGAACAAAGTTGCAGGTAAGGCTAGTATTTTAATATGGAAATACATAGGAGAAGGGAAAAATGATAAGAAAAAAAATGTGACATTGAATAATAAGAATATATATTTATCATAATACTTAAGATATAAAATGAAACTAACCTTTTATTAATAATAGTGTGTAACAATTTTTACCAGCAGAAGATATTTATTAATACCTACTTAATGTACACAATTTTACTACGAATTTTATGATAAACAAATCAACATTAATAAACCTTATTAAGATGGAATATTTTCCACCTCAGCACCTCAGTCCACACCAAACCACCAACTCACAGCAGTACCTCCATTTTGACAGCTGTCATCCATTCATACCAAACGTTCCCTCCCCTACAGTATTGGCATTCGAGGCAGTCATATATGCTCCAATCAGAAATCCCTTATGGAATATTCAAACAACATCTCACAAGCACTGGTATCCACAATTATCCCCCAGCTTTGGTTCACAAGCAGCATTCACGAGCCACATTGCAACCTGCTCTATCTATTGACTGATCCAAACCCCCTGAAACCAACCATAGTCCAGTCCTGGTTACACGATACTTCCCTTGCCTTGAATCATCAATAAAATCCTTTGGCAGGGTTATGATTTCCTACTAACCTGACCAGAAAATCCTCCCTGGCCCTCCCAGAACTTGTTTCAGCAGGCCTCCCAATTTCAGCCAGCCACTAGTCCACAAACACCCCCCCCCCCTTCCTCGTCCCATCAGACAGCGCAAGGATCATTCCCATGCAATAGACCCCGCTTTAAGATGGCGACATTCACCATGCCTCCACCTCTTTGACCAACCCGATCACTGGTCAGAACTTTCCTATCATAGTACGTGCCACCTGTGAAACCTCCCACATAATATACCAGCTAACCTGCAAACACTGCCTGGCTTCCTACATAGGTTTGACTACCAATCCGTTAGCTATTAGAATGAATGGCCACCATCAGACAGTTTTCACTCGGAATCCAACACATGCCATCTCCCATGACACTAATAATTTCAATTCTTGTTTCACGGTCTGTGCTATCTGAGTCCTCCCAAACAACAGCAGCTCCTCTGAAATCAGAAGGTGGGAACTTGCCTACCAATACAAACTAGGCACAAGGCAACACCTGGTCTCAATTTGAGATAATACCCAGTTAGTACTTTTCCCCTCTATCCTCTACTTGCCTCCATGCCCACTGTCTACAGTATATTGAACCACCAATACCAGAGGTGATGTTTAACTACATAGATTCTTTTATTATTATTAACATTATATTTTTTCAATTTTATTTTGTTTACTTATTTACTTTTACTTTCCCAAATTTATGTTATGAACATTTTAATATATTTTTCTGCACTTTTTGTAACTATTTGCATTGCTCAGGCACTAGCTCCAATTCACTGTCTCCCTCTCCCTGTCCTCTGTTTAATTTACCCCCCCCATGTTCCTGACTAACTGTCATCCTGTGAAACAGTCTCCCACACAACCCTCCTTCCTCAATCTTCTCCTGTCTACGAAGAGCCAAGTCTCAAAATATTCATTGTTTTTCCTGTATTTTCTGCTTATTTATGTGTTCACCCCATGATACCATCATCTAAGGTAAGAGGTGGTTCATTTTGCTATAACTTTTTTGTATATATATATATATTTCCTTAGTTTTATTGCCTTAAAGCTTTTTCCTGCTCATTGTTGTTATAATGGTCCCACGGCCGCCTTCTGTGTTGTCTTGCTCGTTCCTATCTCGTTGTTCTTTATCCTTTCTCTTTCCACCTTTCCCTTCTTGTCATGTTGTTAAGTTCCCAAGATTTTGTTTCCTATATCTTGTTGTTTCACCTAATTGTTTCTCTTGTGTTTGTTTTTTGTTCGTCGTCCCAGCCGCCTTCATCTGTGGTAAGTGTTGGGTCATATTTCCCTATCCTTCCTTAGTTTTTTTCCCCCGAAAATTTCTTTATTGTTTGTGTTTGTGTCTTTTATGTGTGTTCGCGCCCCACATCCATCATCTAAAGGTAAGTGGTGGCTCATTTCCCTATCCTAATTTGATTCCTTTCCACTACTTAGCGTCTTTTTTCATTGTTATTATATATATATATATATATATATATGCAAACGTACTTTGATGAAATACAGCTGTATTTACAAACATATCAACGATTTCTTGAAGGTCCAAATCATCCACTATGTCTCAGTTTACGTGCACTACCATGTAATCATTCGCGAAAATTCTCTTGAACAGATGGTCGAAGAGCCAACGCGGAGCGTCAAAGATTCCTCGTCCATTTTGGATCTTTTTCTTACTAACAATCCGGATATTGTAGATAAAGTTTGTATAGAAGACGGTATAAGTGATCACAAGGCGATTGTGGTAACTTTAAAATCTAGGCTGAATTTGAAGCATGATAAAGACAAACTCGTATATTGTTTCGATAAGGCAAATGATGCGTTATGGTCGATCATTTGGCGAAAAATTTTGAAACGTACACGCTTAATACAAATGTTGAGGAACTTTGGTTTAATTTAAAAGAAATAATATGGACCGGCTTAAATCAATTTGTTCCCAAGAAGTTTATTAAGGTTAGTAAGAACTTCCCGTGGTTCAATAGGAAGTGAAACGTTTGCTCAGGAAGCAAAGGCGTTTACATGCGACGGTAAAGAAATCGGGGGACTCATCTGATCGCGCTAAATTAGTCCACTTGCGAGCGGACGTGCGTAAGGCAATGCGTGATGCGTTTAAAGAATTCCAAGCCAGAAATTTATCCGAAGATCTGATTACTAATCCAAAAAAGTTCTGGTCATATGTCAAATTAATAAGAGGCTCTCGTAAGGTCATGCCGTCGTTGATTAATGAAAATGGGGAATTATCAGAAACTAGCGTCGAGAAAGCAGAAATTTTGAATAATGTATTTAAAAAAGCTTTCACGTCAGAAACTCGGAGGAGATTCCGATATTTAACAATCGAACCAACAAAATTATGAATGATCTCGTTCTCGATGTCGAGGGAATAACTAAACTGCTTATGAATGTAAATCCCAATAAGGCTCCAGGACCAGACGGTATTCCTACAAGATTCTACTCTAGGTACGCAAAGGAAATTGCGCCGTATTTGATGAAATTATATACCGCCTCCTTGGATCAAGGAAAAATACCAGCCGAATGGAAGACCGCCATCGTAAGTCCAGTGTTCAAAAGTGGGAATGTTAATGATCCTCAAAATTATAGGCCGATCTCGTTAACCTCAATATTTTGCAGGATTTTAGAACACATCATCTATTCAAATGTCATGCGGTTTTTGGATGAAGATGAGCTTTTAAACCCAAATCAACATGGATTCAGAAAAGGCCGATGCTGCGAAACACAACTTGCCCTCTTAATTCACGACTTGAGCCGTATTATAGATGAGCAATCCCAGGTTGATTTAGTTTTATTAGACTTCAAAAAAGCTTTCGACACTGTGCCTCACACTAGGTTACTTAGGAAACTTCGCGGTTACGGTATATCTAGACAAATATGTGATTGGGTTGCAGACTTTTTGAAGGACAGAACACAGTGTGTAGTTCTCGACGGTGAGCGTTCATCACTTGCCGAAGTGAGGTCCGGGGTTCCCCAAGGAAGCGTGATAGGGCCTCTGTTGTTTCTCATATACATTAATGATTTGTGCGACATAATAAGGGGAATGAAAAGATTATTTGCCGATGATGCTATTATTTATCGTGAAATCACAACCCAGGACGACTGCGCTTTGTTACAAGACGATATTATGAAAATAATTGCGTGGTGTAAAGATTGGCAGTTGGAGTTAAACGCTAAAAAGTGCCAAGTCATGCGTGTAAGTAAAAAGGTGACACCATTTAGCTTTGAATATACAATTAATGGCACTGTCCTTAGAACGGTAGATTCCGCTAAATACCTAGGGGTAACAATTCGTAATAATTTGTCGTGGAATGAGCATATCGAGAATGTAATTGGGAAAGCAAATCGTATGCTTCGATTTCTAGGTCGTAATTTAAAACAATGCACTCCGGAAGTTAAATCGATTGCGTACAAGTCACTAGTGAGGCCTCACTTGGAATATTGTTGCTCTGTATGGGGCATTAGAGATGGTCCAAAGAAGAGCCGCCCGATTCGTGACAGGTATATATAGTTGGAGGGAAAGCGTAAGTGCCATGTTGAAGGAGTTAGGTTGGGAAGACCTGGAGCACCGAAGGCGTTGCTCTCGACGGAAGCTAATTGAAAAATTCTCGACTGACGTATTTCGGAATGACAGCAAACAAATATTGCTACCAGCAACATTCATATCTCGGAATGACCGCGAAAATAAGATAAGAGAAATCAGGGCCAGAACCGATTCATTTCTCTACTCATTTTTTCCACGAGCGATTAGGGAATGGAATAGAATGGATTTACCGGGCGAGTAAACACAAAATCGGACAGGAGTAGCTTCCGATAAAGCACTCCGGCCATCCTGATCTGGGTTTTCCATGGTTTCCCTAGATCGCTCCAGGCGAATGCTGGGATGGTTTCCTCACAATAGCCCATGGGCGCCACCTGCCATATCCCGTATATCCCTTCCAAACCATTACCTTTCCTGATAGGTGCATTGCACCCTCCGCCAAACACTTGTAGTGAATCGCGGAGTAATTGTAATAGTAATCACTCAGTCTTTGCCGAGTCATAGTACTCTTTAAATAAGTTTTTATTCCCCATAGTACTAAAAATGAATGTCGATACTGAAACAGTTAAAACAATTTCTAACAATTTGATGATTCTAGGTATCATATCTTTGGTAGATTCACAATAACAGATTATTAAAGAAACAGTATCTTCCACATAATTCAGTCTGACATTTTTCATTCGTGCAATATCTAAAAGCATGTTATGATGAAGAACCACATGATACACATCAAACATCTCTGCGGAACTCTTTCATACAACTGCTGCTTGTATCATTTTGCACTGTAAGAAATAGTTTCACATTACTCAAATCCAACACTTCAAAATATATTTTTCAACAAATGGCAGCTGGTAAGGAAAATTGGTGCAGTTCATTTGATGAATTGTCTACCAAATACAGATGTCTTTATTATTTTTGGAATTTTTAGGTTCATCGAATTCTAAAATAAGAATCAGTTTCCAAAGGTTTGAATTTTTTCAGATGATGTAATGTGCTTTACAGTATTAAAATTATTGACAGGTTTTTGCAGGTGCAAAGAAATCTTCTATAAAGTTGTATTCAGAGCTTCAACATAGTTCAGATTTTCTATAAAAATTTTATAGTAAAAAAAGATCCAGGAGACTGAAGACTTTTTAAAAATCATTTTGCATCTGTCTGACTTTTTGTGTTGTTTAAGGAACATAGCAGAACACTGTAAGAAAGACATGACGACACCATCTTATTGGGCAAAGGGCTGCAGAGTAAGGTTTTGAACACTGCCAGCTGCTTGTATCGATTCAAAAGAAGCTTGACATTTCTGTGAACCACATCTGAAGCTCTCTTACTAATACTAAAAAAACCTCTTATTGCTGTTACTTCTTTCATTGTGTCTTGAATAACCAGGTTTAACAAATGAGTGATGTAATGCAAATGAAATGCACCCCTTTGATAGCTATAACTCATGATTGAAAGCCAGTATGCACTCCACTAACATTAGCAGTGTCATCTGTATATAGACCCTTAAACATCTTGATATTTATGTCAAGACTTCTTGGCAAGTCATTGAAAATTTCAAACAAATTTTCTGATGTTGTTGATACTGTCTTATAGAGGCCGTTAAAAGTTTCATGTATATCAATCACCGAGTTCACATAATCAAAGCAAATGTGACTTGTTCATTATTGGAAATATTAGTTTCATCAACCATAATTGAGTAATAGGCCACATTTTACACAGCTTTAAGTGTTTTAGATTTTGTCACTCAAAATTGTACATAGTTCATTAGTGATATCATGTAACAACCACCTACATCCATTGTGCTACAGTCATGAGTTTAACATTAGTACATCCTGTGATTGCAATTTCAACAAATGAAAGTAATTTGAATGTTGACCCTCATATCTTCTTGTGGTTAGGCGTCCTCTCATTAAAAAACAAAAAGTTGAAATCATTTTTAAGCGGGTGGTGCTAGCTGCTTTCACATCTTCAAGCCTTCTTTTTGATAACATACAGTGTACATTCATGCCACATTCTAAATTGTCTTTATGCAATACACAAAAACAGTGAACATCAGACTTTCCATACTTTTTAAATATTTCTAAAGCTTTATTCCATGATGAAACACCACTCTGAGTGAATGCCTCAAAGGACTCATTATATCTTGATTTTTTTTAGGTGCAGAAATTCCACTAAATATAGTTTCTTTACAGATTTGGCAAAACGCTATATCTCCATCTCTGTCACATAACAGACATGAAAAATTATATGCCATTTTCTTTTAAAATTGCACCTTTCCTTCTCTTCAAGTCAATTTCCAGAAGTAACAGTTTCTGATTGGAATGTTGAGCTGTATTAAGCTGAGAAGTAGGGTTCTTCACGTTTTGGTACCTTACAATTTTGAACGACGAATTTATCCACTGAAACTAACAATTTTTTTCTCGAAATAAACACGATAAAAACATGTGCGACATACTCTCAAAACATTTGATTTACTTACCAGCTCGGCTGTGGGTTAGTCACTTCAGACAGAGCTGTGAGCCATGGCTGTAAAAGTGATGGTGGTGTAGTGGACAGGTGAGGCGCAACAGATGGCAGGCTAAACCGTGCGTCTGGTGGCACAGGGCAAGTTCATCACAGGAAACACCTACACTTACCACACACCAGATGGTGTAAGATATGACCTATATTCTCCTTGGGCATGACACAGAGCTATGCATGTTTGTATCATAAGCAAGTGCGATCTCATCGAGATGTCAGGCCTTGTCATATGCTGAATGGTGATCTCTATTCAATGGTACTCCACACCCAATATTTACCTTCGTGGGTACACGTGCCCCCAAGTTCTCACAGTGTTGGTGTCCCCGAGTTCAGGAACATATATGGCAGTATGCAAAGAATGCTCAGTCAAAATTAAATTAATTGTTTTTAATTAATACTCTTGAACTGAATGAACTGGTGGTACAATGAATACAGAAAATACAACTTATGTATTCTCTTGTTTGTTAACCATAAGTTAAATTGTTAGAAAAGTGAAATAATGATGACAAAATGAAAATTCTGTAATGCAATATAAAAACAATATTGCCCACCAGTAGAAAAATGAGAAGAAGACAATTACAGAATATTTCTGGTACTCTATTAATCATTAAAACACAAATCAAGATGACAATGCTACAGGTGCACAAGAATGACAAGAGGTTTTGCTAGTGCACATTCGCTGCCATTGCCAAGTATTTCAAGTCACTCTCACATTTTTAATGGTCAACTGAAATATTGTGCGACTGTCTCCATCTTGTTTCAGTGATGGCCTTACCTCACCTAGCAATTTTTATTTTACAAACTGAACTGACATAGAAATAAGTACTCAGAATTTCCAGTGAAATATGTCATAAGAAATTTAGATAAAAATCTGAATATTGTGAAGCTGAAATATAAACACGATAAAAATTCACAGGACTTACTTGAGCAACTGGTGTGCTCTGAACTGCTGGTGTGGGAGTTGAATTGACCGTAACTGACTCTTGCTGGCATATACGTATTGCTTGTTCTAAAGTACAATTTCCTCCTGAAACAAATATGCATCACTGTGCATTACATGCTGAACAATGGTAAATAAGAGAAAGTCTACAAACATGATATGTGACAACATCTTCATACCATACCAATTATAATTTTAAACCGCAGCTAATTTTTTTTTTTTTTTTTGTGAAATTTTATTATGAACTACAATACGACAATTCCAACTAGCAATAAATCAATTACTTGGGAGAGAGCTTTGTCTTATTAATTTACTTTTAATTTCGTGTACTCCCTATGAACTTTATCTCGAACCTTGAAACAAGTATAGAAGTCCTTCCTAAAGATAAGCTACCTACACAATTTAGCTTTTAAATCAGTAACTTTTTCCTGTCATCCTCTTTTTGTCTCCAATTTATATTATTACTACTATGCTGACTTGTCTGTGTATTAATGACACTCATGAACACCTTTGTTTGTGAGGTTGTGTGTCCAAGTCAGTTTGCACTCTTAGGAATCATTGTTAATGTTTCTAGTAAAATGGGCAAGATGAGCCTTGCCATTACCAATATCTTGTAGATTCTCTCGTTGGATGACAATATACATGGCTATTATTTAACTACTCCGACAACTAATATTCATCTGACAAATTTATGAGTTTTGTGTGTTTTGTTATGTGGAAATTAATATCTTATTTAATCTCAGATACAAAACTAGTGGTAGGAAAACTGCCCCGCTGCACTTGCTATTGCAGCAATGTGAGCCCGAACCAATAAGCAAGTAGCCATAGCATAGATGACTGTTCACCAAAAATGAAATTTTGGTTTGTATTTTCATGCTGATACAGGCACCTAACAGCTGCAAGGTTACCTAAAAGTTAATAAAATCATTTCAGAATAAGGTGCGTCAGGGCAAGTGCGTACATCGGCTCTAACTTGTTCCATAATAAACTTTAAATGCATCCATCTATGAGAAAATGTTGTAAACAACCCGCACTTTCGTATACCTGACGCTAGATGGTGTTGGCTCTAAGCCATAATCTGTGGAGATAGTAACAAAGACCATGTGTAATTTTACTTGGTGTGTCGAGTTGAGCAAGAAGATTTGTATCATTTGCCATCCACCTAGGTTGAAGAGATCTCGAAACATTTTTTGGTAAGTTGACACATAAGACGTTACTATTTAATACTGTATCCAGTTATTTATCTTACTCGCTATATTTTTCATGCTAATCTCTGGTCTGCACTTGCCCCACAAAAATTCCGTCTGGGGTAAGTGCAGATGTAGTCTTTGGGGCAAGTGAAGAGTGGTCTGCACTTCCCCCTTTTTGAGACATCGTTATTTAAGTATTAAAAATTACTCAGTTAAGTGCATGTAAAATTTAAGAATTAAGTAGCTAAGTATGTATTTCCTTATTATTATAAATTTTTATTATTTATAATTTTCATTCCAACAATAACATGTTAATATAGTTCCCCTACTTTCGGGTATCGCTGCGTCCTGGTACTGAATACCGAACTGCTTCGGCTTTTTTTTATGGGACTGAAACTCACCAACATCTGTTTCACATGCACCGCTAAACACAACTGATGTGTGTTTAATAGTGCGCTTGAAACAGATAATCATGAATTCCCGCTCTACAACAAGGCCGAAGCAGATTGGCATTCAGTACCAGGATGCAGCGATACCCGAGAAGCATGGAAATTAGTTTATTCTGGCAATGGAAGCGCTTGAGTGAACATGGTAATATGTCAGTCTGAAATCTCATGATTATGAACAATAATAGATTAACTTATTTTATTTATTCCAGTTTTAGTTCTCATCACAAAATTGTGAGAAATTATACAAGAAAATCCCAAAGGGCAACTAAATATTCAGTACAAGAACTGACGTTAGCTGTTGATGAAGTAAAATGCATATTGTGCTTCAAAGGTTTCTGGCATCCCACTAAATACATTGCTCGATTATGTCAAGGGAAGATGAGGCATTAAAATGACCTCTCAAGGTCGTCCGACTGCTCTGCCATCCAATTTGTTATAAGTAACCAGTTGAAGACCACTTTCAAAAATCATAAGCAAACAGTGGCAGGCTATTTTCATTTATGAAACAAAATAACTTGTCTATAAAGAAACCGTAAAGTTTTGAGATTGCAAGAAAACACTATTACCTTTTGCTATATACAAATATTTTTCCCAACTTGGAAGTACGATAAAAGAACTTGGACTAGAAAATAAACCTCATCTCATTTTAAACTTAGACGAGATAGGGTCGCTAGGGAACCAT
>JARYHS010000596.1:0-22000 GCA_031002005.1 Vandiemenella viatica | reverse complement strand
AACGAGCACAAAAATTTCGGAATAAAATTTGTGAAGTTAATACACTTTGATTCAAAGAATCTGTTCTGAATGCAGCTCAGTCTGGTTCTGATGACAAAGCAACAACTCTTATCGCTCGAATCGGGTTTGAACATGATTTAGTTGCTGCTGAGGCTAGGTATCATCATGATAGTTACGTTTCTTTCTTAAAACCATCCACAGGAGTAAAGCCGTTCGTCACCCCTGGGAGATGAAGCATTGAGTCTTGCCATGGAAGAAACTTTTAGCATACATCGAAAGTAGTGATGACTGTTAGTTTACATTGGAAGAATTAAAAAATGTTTGTAAAAATTCACCAGGTCAGAATACAACTTCAGTGAATTTTAAAATGGCTTTTTCTTAGAAATGGTAAATCTTATGGAAAAAAGTATAGGAACAATTTTTGTAGATAATTACATGATCTACAATGTTTGTCTGAGCTAATTGTGTGTTTTTTTTTTTTTTTTTTTTTTTTTTTTTTTTTTTTTTTTTTTTTTGCATTTACAATTTAATTACAATGGTATCCTTAACGTTCATGAACATTTTTAGCTTGTTGGGAATTTATGCAAGGGTACATTTTGACAGGTCTAGTAAATATTTAGTCAACGCGGTATCATGTAGTTATGCCAAATGGTTTTAATAAATTTTAATGTGTGCACATTTTGAAACTCTACATTCATGTAGCGATGAAATCCTAGTACTGACTTCATTAATTGTGTATCATAAAAATAATAGTATTCCTTTGTCGCATTTATTGATCTAAGCCTGTTTGGTTTAAATATCTCTTGTAAAATCACTGTGAAAAATGAGGCCCCTCCAAAAACTGTTATCCTTCGCTTTTCCCATTCCTGTCTCTGCAAACGGAATTTTTACCTAACCCACCACTGCCTTTTGTCTCTCACAAGTATTGATTTCCTTACGTTAGATAAACCAACACTATTATTGGTTCGTGTTCGATACAAAATTGAGTCGTTTGTTTACCATGTAGGATTGGCCGGTTAGGTTAGGGTAGCCATGGTAAATTTAAACTCTGTCATTTAAGCGGCGGAAGTGACCCCCGTAGTAGGAGGTAGTAGCCGATTCAAGCCAGAAACCGGGAAAACCCGTGACGTCACTAAGTGGTGGGGGGGACCTCCCTTGGCGGGCTTTTTGAATCAGCCAATGGCGGCCAAGGTCGTATGACGTCACACGTTAGTTCCTCAACCGGCCGCTGGGAGGGCAGCATCTCCCAAGGGCTTAATTTCTTTGGGCACAGATATTCCACTCCCCCAGGATAGAGAAAGCCAGCGGGGGAAAACCCAGCCCTAAGGCGTATTTGAACAGGTGTCGACATGTACGTACTTGCTCGGCCGCCGAGACCCTGTTGCGACATGCGCGATAACTTGCATAACTCTCGCTAGAGGTCAGCACACGGTAGTAGACATTTGCCGCTAGATGGAGCGGGTGTCCCAATATGCGTGAAATATTTCGACGTTTGCTCGGGAGTCCGACAGGTTACGAAATGGCTCCATTACAGAGCGATACAGCTAGGCCATCCACCATTGTGAAAGCATAGCTGGCGGACAAAGAAATTAGGGCGTCCAATTTCTTCGGTACTTAAGCATAAATCATTGCAATTTTACTAAAAACAAAAAAAAGTCCACATTAAAACGACCTCGGCAGTGTTGGGGCTAGGTCGCCGGTTCGAGTCCGGCCGCGGTGTTTAAGTGTTTTGTGGAAAAGCCGCAAAGTTACGTAATTTCCACGCCTCGAAAAGCATAAATGTTTCCTTTTAACGGGAAAAAAAAGCGTCATAAACTCCAGATATAAATTCTATGTGTACCTGTTTTCATGTAATTATTTAGCGTTTTTGCCTCTCATTCGGGAGGACGGAGGTTCCAGGCATCCATGGTTTCCCAAAATCACTCCAATTGAATGCCGGGGATGCTACCTTCAAAAGGCCATGGCCGAATTCCTTCCCATCCTTTCCCGTCTCTAAAGACCTCGCTGTTAACATAAATTCCGTTCATCGAAGCAGGCAGACATTAAAAATTAATTCACCGACGAAGAGACGGGAAACAAACTCACTTTTTCATTATGAACAATATAATATAACTCACGAGTGTCACCTACAGTCCGTGTATTTTAAAGGATGTATTAAATTAGGGGTATTTATATTTTTATTTATATTTCTCGTGTCCAGGACATAACAAGTTGAAAAAACAAATAACATTAATTAATTAATATTAACTATAAACACAATTATATAGAATGTGACCAGAATTCCGCAATCTTGATGGCCTTCTCGTTTGCCCTGTAAAGGTCGTCGATATTGCAGGTTTCAGGGAGATTCCTGCATATCAGAAGATGTTGTGGGTTCTGAAGCTCACCACATTCACATAGATCGTTGTCATTAGTGTACCCCCATTTTTTAAATATTATATTTACATCGGGACACTTCAGTTCTTAGTCTGTTTAAAGCCTTCCATATAGCATATGGCTGATTACATCCCGCAGCCGGTGCCTCTTTGATGTTCCTCCACCAGGACAAATTTCAAAATTAGGGGTAATGAAATTGTGTGTCTCCAAGTGAATGCCGGGGATGCTACCTTCAAAAGGCCATGACCGAATTCATTCCCATTCCTTTCCCCGTCTCTAAAGACCACGTTGTTAGAGAGACGTTAAAAAAAAGTACCTGTTTTAGCGTTCTGACCTTGTATTCGAGAGGACGGCGTTTCCGGTCATCCAGATTTGGGTTTTCCATGGTTTCCCCAAATCACTCCAGGTGAATGCCGGGATGCTTCCTTCAAAAGGACATGGCCGAATTCCTTCCCCATCCTTTCCCCGTCTCAAAAGGCCACGTTGTTAGAGAGACGTTAAAAAGTTTAAAAAATGAAATTATTGTGATAAAGTATAGCAATACCACACATACGTTATTCCTTTCAAAATTCGTAGCCTCAAAAACCCATCAATGGTGAAATCCTTTCATTGAAACCGAGAGACATTCACCGATGAAGGTAGGGAAAACCATAAAAAAATTCCGTTCATCGAAGCAGGCAGACATTAAAAATTAATACACCGACGAAGAGACGGGAAACAAACTCAATTAGTCACATCATGTTGGATTCGTTATAAACAATTTAATATAGCTCGCGAGTGTCACCTACATTCCGTGTATTTTAAAGGATGTATTAAATTATGTGTAATGAAACACAGACACTTTTTGGACTCAAAGAGGCATTGAAGGGGTTTACTGATGTATGTAAGTGTGACCTCGATGAATTAATAGCTCCTAAACTAAAGCAAAGTTGTCGATTTGAAAACCAGTTTCTGAAGTGAATACATGATGTCAAACCAATCAGCATGTAATTTTTTTTCAAGCCTATTTCTCAACCCTGTCTTTGGACAAGAGGCCACTTGAAAATATTTGTGACAAAGCCTTTCCCACATCAAAGCTAGAAAAAAATCAAAGTTTCCAGTTTGACAATGGCAAAGCTCAAGGAATGGAAACGTCAGTACGACTCCTTATTTCCCTAATCTTATCTCTGTTGCCATTGGTATAAAATATTTAATCACACTCTTAATTGTTGCCATCAAGGTCAAACCTTTGTCGTCTGTATCAATTCTGTTATGCTTTCGTAAGCAATCACAAATTGAGTGTCCTTAGCTGTACTTTGTCTAAAATTCCAATCAATCCCTTGTGACACATCAGTGATTGACACCTTTAACTGTATTTCACAGCACAGCACGTATGTTCCAGGAACGAAATACGTCTGTTAATCTTACTAATTTCACCCATGTCGAATCGAAGTACGCCAGTCCTATGTGATAAAAATCGAGTCACGCTAACCACAGAACATGCCTGAGACCATCGCCTGTAACCAAGGTGGAGATATGGAAAATTTACCCACTTCCTTATAGAAGAAATCCAGTGCACTATTCCTAATTCTTTCACCAAGATCCACCCTAGCCTCATCGCCAACATACGCCCAGCACTTCGTCAAACCACCTTCTGTTTTCCAATGATTCCCTGATCAGTTACAGACAGGGTTACCTTCTGTTCGTGCGTTAAAGTAAACCAAAAATTGAAAATTCGCAAAGTCTTCTCCTAATCAGTAGCCAGGTACCAAAATGTTCACTTAAGGTGCTTCTACTGCAGTTTTCCAGGAAAATTCACCCCTTTTCCAGGAAATTATTTTTCAATAAATCAGGACCCAGGAGAGTTCTCCATTCGGTTTAAAATGTTCCCATCTAACGCCAACCTTCGGATTCAGGGCCAAGTGTGACATTTGTTTGTAATTGCATGCTTCGTTCAAGTAACCACGATAAAGTTACCATAATGCTCTTAGCTAACTGATAGTTTCTTGGTCATCAAACAGGCATCATAACCCACATTTTAATAGAAGATCCCCACACATCGACAAGTATCCAAAACGTCACCATAGGTTCTATTACGCCTAAGATAGTGCTCACATTTGAACTGTCGTAAATTGTTAGGTCAAAGTGGGTGTTTAGATATTTTATCCACTCAGGCCTCATCACCTAAAGTCTAGTGCGAGATTGTGGTCATGGTCAACTTAGGCTTCATACACCACTCAGAATTATTCCACCAATATCCATTCTAACAGCATTATACGCCACCTACAGCCACTCAACACTCTTCCTATCTTCCAATGACATCCCAGCCCCAGCTCCTTTATTATGTCACTTACTGAATATTTTACACAGATAAATCTAACTGCCCTCCTTTGCACCTTGCATTTGATGTACAAAAAATGTGGGCTCCATACTACACCACACAAGCAATGGTCTGACTGTGGGTTTGTACCCAAGTCCTTCGCCTCTCTGTTAAATGATTTTTATGTAGTGAGAATCAAAATTCACATGTCAACACAAACGGCAGTAAACTGTAAAGAGCACATCGAAATGGGAGATTGCCTAAGCGCTGAAGCAATGGTTAGAAGCACACGTTGATGGTGAGCATAATTCTATAACCATATATTTTAGACTCAAATTAACAGAGGAAGTAGACACACGCACACACTTGTACATGCATACAGCGAGGTCGACAGAACTAACAGCAAGCATCATGGAAACGATGAAGTGGGGCAGAATTGTCGTTACCACTGATTAACTGGGCAGAACTATCGTTAAAAAAATCATCAGACAGACGAGTTTAAGTCAGGTATCACAATACTTACACTTACATGCACAAAGAGAGACGCAGATATACATGTACAAGTCTACAGAAAGTTCAGGACGACTACCTGCACCAATCATGGAAACAAAAAAAAGTGATGTAGTACTTTCTTGCCCCCATGACTGGCTGAAAAACAGAACTCTCCTTACATATCATCTGCCTGGCGAGATAGAGGGTGTGCAAAAGATGGCATGTTTTCACCATACACCTAAGTATTTACATCATAAATAGTGTTCATCACACACAATTGATTACATTTACCATCAATACGTTTCTCCCATACTGCAACCCTATCTGCCATTCATTAAGAGTGCCCCAGGTACCATGAGTTACAATAGACATTTGACTATCAGCAGATACCAGAACCCCTCATATTCATACTAGGTCTCAACCACAAATCCATACGTATCCATGCACAAGCTCAAAGAAACAGGAACAGCAAATCATACATCCAGATAAATGAGTTTAAGGAAGGTATCACCATACTTACGCACACAGACACATATATCCATGCCTTCAGCGAGCTAGACACAACAACCACCCAAATCATGACGACGAAAAAGTGGAGTAGAACCCCCATGGCTCATAACTGACCAAAAAATCATCAGTAACATAATATGTTCCAGGCACCATACTCTTCACATCAATATCATCTCATTTATTTCACACTACAGACCTCACTACCATCCAGTATCATGTGTGCTAGGTACAAAACTGTTCACATCAGCACCAACACGTCTATCCCACACCTAAGCTTTTTCTGCCATTCAGTAACTTGTGCCCCCCATGTACCACGAGTAGCAGTAGACACTTGCTCATCAGACAGATATCATAAGTCCCATATTCATACTAGGTCTCACCCACAAATCCATATGTCACCTCACACAAGCATAAGTGCAGGAACAGCACATCATACATCCAGACAAACGAGATAAAGGAAGGTATCTCCATATTTACGCAAAAACACACATAGACATAGAGACGCATACACACGTACATTTCCATGCCTACAGCGATCTCGACTCAACAACTAGCCCAATCATGGCAACGAAAAAGTGGAACAGAACACCCATGACTGGCCAAAAACCATAGAAAGGCACACATACACACTCACATGTCAATGCATTCACACAGTTCCATTCATCACCATACATAACTGGATGAAAGAGACTGAACATGCTAGATCCAAACTGAAGAGTTACAGGATGTGTGAAGTTTGAAATTACAGCCACATCTCTCCCACACCGCAACCCTTTCGGTCATTTAATAACATGTGACCCAGGTACCATGAGTTACAATAGACACTTGTCTATCAGACGGGTATCATAACCTCCATATTCATACTAGGTCTCACCCACAAACCCATACATCTCCACACAAGCACAAACATATGGGAAGAACAGCAATTCATACGTCCAGATAAATGAGTTTAAGGAAGGTATCACCATACTTACGCACACAGACACATATATCCATGCCTACAGCGACCTCAACACAACAACGAGCCCCATCATGGAAAAGAAAAAGTGGGACAGAACCCCCATGGCTCAAGACTGACAAAAAAAAATCATCATTAACATGTGTTCCAAGTAACAAACTCCTCACATCAAAATCATAGCATTTAACTCACACTCAGACCTCTCTGCCATTCAGTATCGTTGGTAATATGTACAAATCTGTCCACATGATCAGCACCACCTCTATCCCACGCCACAAGCCTTTTCTGCTGTTCAGTAATATTTGTCCGACGTACAACGAGTATCAGTAGGCACATGGTCATCAGACAAATATCATAACTCCCATACTCATACTAGGTCTCACACACAATCATAACTGACCAAAAAACCATCAGACAGACGTTAGAGTGTGTGCAATGGATGACATGTTTTTGCCATACACCTCAGTACTTATCACATTATCAATTAATTACATCAACACATAGGTAGCCAATCATTGTGAAATCTCAAAGTCGAGTACAATCCTATCGGGATAGACACACAACCACATAGAAAGACACACACTCACATGTCCATGCGTACACACAGTTACCATACATCACCACACACATACACGTAACTGGAGCAAAAGGACTGAACACTCTAGGTCCAGACTGAATAGCTACAGGATGTGCGAAATGTTACATTTCTTTGCCACAAACCTCGGTGCTCATCATACCCAAATGATCACATCTACATAGGTGGCCACTGATGGAAACATCTCAAGTAGACTCCTACCACCATAATTACACACATAACCACACTGGAACACGTACACACACATATACCACAATTTCATAAGTTACCACATACATACAAGTAACTGCAGGAAAGGGTCCCGACACACGACATCCACACTGAGGTGTTACATGATAGGCAGATGATAGCATGTCTTTACAATACATCTCAGTGCTCACCACACATACTTGATTTTTAATGTGCCATCAGTATAGCTGGCGGCTGGAACTAAGCTCTTGGCAATGTTTTGGCCAAAGGTCATTTGTTAATAGCAGCTCATCAATCACAAATTTTGGGTCAACCTGCCCGGGCGGGCGCGGCGAGAGCTGGCCACCCTTCCTCACAGCGGACGCGTACATCATGTAGGTCGGTATACCGGCGCATATAACCGCTTACTAGCGCAATGAAATTCCGGTCTTCAGTCCGGTCCTAAAAATGCGGTTACCGGTAATAGGTCACGGTCGGGAAACTCCGGTAAACAAACGCGGTCCGCGCTTTTAGACCGGCGAATTGCGGTATTTCGGTCCGCAGTGGGGAAGGGTGGCCAGCTCTCGCCGCGCCCGCCCGGGCAGGTTGACCCAAAATTTGTGATTGATGAGCTGCTATTAACAAATGACCTTTGGCCAAAACATTGCCAAGAGCTTAGTTCCAGCCGCCAGCTATACTGATGGCACATTAAAAATCAAGTATGTGTGGTGAGCACTGAGATGTATTGTAAAGACATGCTATCATCTGCCTATCATGTAACACCTCAGTGTGGATGTCGTGTGTCGGGACCCTTTCCTGCAGTTACTTGTATGTATGTGGTAACTTATGAAATTGTGGTATATGTGTGTGTACGTGTTCCAGTGTGGTTATGTGTGTAATTATGGTGGTAGGAGTCTACTTGAGATGTTTCCATCAGTGGCCACCTATGTAGATGTGATCATTTGGGTATGATGAGCACCGAGGTTTGTGGCAAAGAAATGTAACATTTCGCACATCCTGTAGCTATTCAGTCTGGACCTAGAGTGTTCAGTCCTTTTGCTCCAGTTACGTGTATGTGTGTGGTGATGTATGGTAACTGTGTGTACGCATGGACATGTGAGTGTGTGTCTTTCTATGTGGTTGTGTGTCTATCCCGATAGGATTGTACTCGACTTTGAGATTTCACAATGATTGGCTACCTATGTGTTGATGTAATTAATTGATAATGTGATAAGTACTGAGGTGTATGGCAAAAACATGTCATCCATTGCACACACTCTAACGTCTGTCTGATGGTTTTTTGGTCAGTTATGATTGTGTGTGAGACCTAGTATGAGTATGGGAGTTATGATATTTGTCTGATGACCATGTGCCTACTGATACTCGTTGTACGTCGGACAAATATTACTGAACAGCAGAAAAGGCTTGTGGCGTGGGATAGAGGTGGTGCTGATCATGTGGACAGATTTGTACATATTACCAACGATACTGAATGGCAGAGAGGTCTGAGTGTGAGTTAAATGCTATGATTTTGATGTGAGGAGTTTGTTACTTGGAACACATGTTAATGATGATTTTTTTTTTGTCAGTCTTGAGCCATGGGGGTTCTGTCCCACTTTTTCTTTTCCATGATGGGGCTCGTTGTTGTGTTGAGGTCGCTGTAGGCATGGATATATGTGTCTGTGTGCGTAAGTATGGTGATACCTTCCTTAAACTCATTTATCTGGACGTATGAATTGCTGTTCTTCCCATATGTTTGTGCTTGTGTGGAGATGTATGGGTTTGTGGGTGAGACCTAGTATGAATATGGAGGTTATGATACCCGTCTGATAGACAAGTGTCTATTGTAACTCATGGTACCTGGGTCACATGTTATTAAATGACCGAAAGGGTTGCGGTGTGGGAGAGATGTGGCTGTAATTTCAAACTTCACACATCCTGTAACTCTTCAGTTTGGATCTAGCATGTTCAGTCTCTTTCATCCAGTTATGTATGGTGATGAATGGAACTGTGTGAATGCATTGACATGTGAGTGTGTATGTGTGCCTTTCTATGGTTTTTGGCCAGTCATGGGTGTTCTGTTCCACTTTTTCGTTGCCATGATTGGGCTAGTTGTTGAGTCGAGATCGCTGTAGGCATGGAAATGTACGTGTGTATGCGTCTCTATGTCTATGTGTGTTTTTGCGTAAATATGGAGATACCTTCCTTTATCTCGTTTGTCTGGATGTATGATGTGCTGTTCCTGCACTTATGCTTGTGTGAGGTGACATATGGATTTGTGGGTGAGACCTAGTATGAATATGGGACTTATGATATCTGTCTGATGAGCAAGTGTCTACTGCTACTCGTGGTACATGGGGGGCACAAGTTACTGAATGGCAGAAAAAGCTTAGGTGTGGGATAGACGTGTTGGTGCTGATGTGAACAGTTTTGTACCTAGCACACATGATACTGGATGGTAGTGAGGTCTGTAGTGTGAAATAAATGAGATGATATTGATGTGAAGAGTATGGTGCCTGGAACATATTATGTTACTGATGATTTTTTGGTCAGTTATGAGCCATGGGGGTTCTACTCCACTTTTTCGTCGTCATGATTTGGGTGGTTGTTGTGTCTAGCTCGCTGAAGGCATGGATATATGTGTCTGTGTGCGTAAGTATGGTGATACCTTCCTTAAACTCATTTATCTGGATGTATGATTTGCTGTTCCTGTTTCTTTGAGCTTGTGCATGGATACGTATGGATTTGTGGTTGAGACCTAGTATGAATATGAGGGGTTCTGGTATCTGCTGATAGTCAAATGTCTATTGTAACTCATGGTACCTGGGGCACTCTTAATGAATGGCAGATAGGGTTGCAGTATGGGAGAAACGTATTGATGGTAAATGTAATCAATTGTGTGTGATGAACACTATTTATGATGTAAATACTTAGGTGTATGGTGAAAACATGCCATCTTTTGCACACCCTCTATCTCGCCAGGCAGATGATATGTAAGGAGAGTTCTGTTTTTCAGCCAGTCATGGGGGCAAGAAAGTACTACATCACTTTTTTTTTGTTTCCATGATTGGTGCAGGTAGTCGTCCTGAACTTTCTGTAGACTTGTACATGTATATCTGCGTCTCTCTTTGTGCATGTAAGTGTAAGTATTGTGATACCTGACTTAAACTCGTCTGTCTGATGATTTTTTAACGATAGTTCTGCCCAGTTAATCAGTGGTAACGACAATTCTGCCCCACTTCATCGTTTCCATGATGCTTGCTGTTAGTTCTGTCGACCTCGCTGTATGCATGTACAAGTGTGTGCGTGTGTCTACTTCCTCTGTTAATTTGAGTCTAAAATATATGGTTATAGAATTATGCTCACCATCAACGTGTGCTTCTAACCATTGCTTCAGCGCTTAGGCAATCTCCCATTTCGATGTGCTCTTTACAGTTTACTGCCGTTTGTGTTGACATGTGAATTTTGATTCTCACTACATAAAAATCATTTAACAGAGAGGCGAAGGACTTGGGTACAAACCCACAGTCAGACCATTGCTTGTGTGGTGTAGTATGGAGCCCACATTTTTTGTACATCAAATGCAAGGTGCAAAGGAGGGCAGTTAGATTTATCTGTGTAAAATATTCAGTAAGTGACATAATAAAGGAGCTGGGGCTGGGATGTCATTGGAAGATAGGAAGAGTGTTGAGTGGCTGTAGGTGGCGTATAATGCTGTTAGAATGGATATTGGTGGAATAATTCTGAGTGGTGTATGAAGCCTAAGTTGACCATGACCACAATCTCGCACTAGACTTTAGGTGATGAGGCCTGAGTGGATAAAATATCTAAACACCCACTTTGACCTAACAATTTACGACAGTTCAAATGTGAGCACTATCTTAGGCGTAATAGAACCTATGGTGACGTTTTGGATACTTGTCGATGTGTGGGGATCTTCTATTAAAATGTGGGTTATGATGCCTGTTTGATGACCAAGAAACTATCAGTTAGCTAAGAGCATTATGGTAACTTTATCGTGGTTACTTGAACGAAGCATGCAATTACAAACAAATGTCACACTTGGCCCTGAATCCGAAGGTTGGCGTTAGATGGGAACATTTTAAACCGAATGGAGAACTCTCCTGGGTCCTGATTTATTGAAAAATAATTTCCCCTGGAAAACTGCAGTAGAAGCACCTTAAGTGAACATTTTGGTACCTGGCTACTGATTAGGAGAAGACTTTGCGAATTTTCAATTTTTGGTTTACTTTAACGCTACGAACAGAAGGTAACCCTGTCTGTAACTGATCAGGGAATCATTGGAAAACAGAAGGTGGTTTGACGAAGTGCTGGGCGTATGTTGGCGATGAGGCTAGGGTGGATCTTGGTGAAAGAATTAGGAATAGTGCACTGGATTTCTTCTATAAGGAAGTGGGTAAATTTTCCATATCTCCACCTTGGTTACAGGCGATGGTCTCAGGCATGTTCTGTGGTTAGCGTGACTCGATTTTTATCACATAGGACTGGCGTACTTCGATTCGACATGGGTGAAATTAGTAAGATTAACAGACGTATTTCGTTCCTGGAACATACGTGCTGTGCTGTGAAATACAGTTAAAGGTGTCAATCACTGATGTGTCACAAGGGATTGATTGGAATTTTAGACAAAGTACAGCTAAGGACACTCAATTTGTGATTGCTTACGAAAGCATAACAGAATTGATACAGACGACAAAGGTTTGACCTTGATGGCAACAATTAAGAGTGTGATTAAATATTTTATACCAATGGCAACAGAGATAAGATTAGGGAAATAAGGAGTCGTACTGACGTTTCCATTCCTTGAGCTTTGCCATTGTCAAACTGGAAACTTTGATTTTTTTCTAGCTTTGATGTGGGAAAGGCTTTGTCACAAATATTTTCAAGTGGCCTCTTGTCCAAAGACAGGGTTGAGAAATAGGCTTGAAAAAAAATTACATGCTGATTGGTTTGACATCATGTATTCACTTCAGAAACTGGTTTTCAAATCGACAACTTTGCTTTAGTTTAGGAGCTATTAATTCATCGAGGTCACACTTACATACATCAGTAAACCCCTTCAATGCCTCTTTGAGTCCAAAAAGTGTCTGTGTTTCATTACACATAATTTAATACATCCTTTAAAATACACGGAATGTAGGTGACACTCGCGAGCTATATTAAATTGTTTATAACGAATCCAACATGATGTGACTAATTGAGTTTGTTTCCCGTCTCTTCGTCGGTGTATTAATTTTTAATGTCTGCCTGCTTCGATGAACGGAATTTTTTTTATGGTTTTCCCTACCTTCATCGGTGAATGTCTCTCGGTTTCAATGAAAGGATTTCACCATTGATGGGTTTTTGAGGCTACGAATTTTGAAAGGAATAACGTATGTGTGGAATTGCTATACTTTATCACAATAATTTCATTTTTTAAACTTTTTAACGTCTCTCTAACAACGTGGCCTTTTGAGACGGGGAAAGGATGGGAAGGAATTCGGCCATGTCCTTTTGAAGGAAGCATCCCGGCATTCACCTGGAGTGATTTGGGGAAACCATGGAAAACCCAAATCTGGATGACCGGAAACGCCGTCCTCTCGAATACAAGGTCAGAACGCTAAAACAGGTACTTTTTTTTAACGTCTCTCTAACAACGTGGTCTTTAGAGACGGGGAAAGGAATGGGAATGAATTCGGTCATGGCCTTTTGAAGGTAGCATCCCCGGCATTCACTTGGAGACACACAATTTCATTACCCCTAATTTTGAAATTTGTCCTGGTGGAGGAACATCAAAGAGGCACCCGGCTGCGGGATGTAATCAGCCATATGCTATATGGAAGGCTTTAAACAGACTAAGAACTGAAGTGTCCCGATGTAAATATAATATTTAAAAAATGGGGGTACACTAATGACAACGATCTATGTGAATGTGGTGAGCTTCAGAACCCACAACATCTTCTGATATGCAGGAATCTCCCTGAAACCTGCAATATCGACGACCTTTACAGGGCAAACGAGAAGGCCATCAAGATTGCGGAATTCTGGTCACATTCTATATAATTGTGTTTATAGTTAATATTAATTAATTAATGTTATTTGTTTTTTCAACTTGTTATGTCCTGGACACGAGAAATATAAATAAAAATATAAATACCCCTAATTTAATACATCCTTTAAAATACACGGACTGTAGGTGACACTCGTGAGTTATATTATATTGTTCATAATGAAAAAGTGAGTTTGTTTCCCGTCTCTTCGTCGGTGAATTAATTTTTAATGTCTGCCTGCATCGATGAACGGAATTTATGTTAACAGCGAGGTCTTTAGAGACGGGAAAGGATGGGAAGGAATTCGGCCATGGCCTTTTGAAGGTAGCATCCCCGGCATTCACTTGGAGTGATTTTGGGAAACCATGGATGCCTGGAACCTCCGTCCTCCCGAATGAGAGGCAAAAACGCTAAATAATTTCATGAAAACAGGTACACATAGAATTTATATCTTGAGTTTATGACGCTTTTTTTCCCGTTAAAAGGAAACATTTATGCTTTTCGAGGCGTGGAAATTACGTAACTTTGCGGCTTTTCCACAAAACACTTAAACACCGCGGCCGGACTCGAACCGGCGACCTAGCCCCAACACTGCCGAGGTCGTTTTAATGTGGACTTTTTTTTGTTTTTAGTAAAATTGCAATGATTTATGCTTAAGTACCGAAGAAATTGGACGCCCTAATTTCTTTGTCCGCCAGCTATGCTTTCACAATGGTGGATGGCCTAGCTGTATCGCTCTGTAATGGAGCCATTTCGTAACCTGTCGGACTCCCGAAATATTTCACGCATATTGGGACACCCGCTCCATCTAGCGGCAAATGTCTACTACCGTGTGCTGACCTCTAGCGAGAGTTATGCAAGTTATCGCGCATGTCGCAACAGGGTCTCGGCGGCCGAGCAAGTACGTACATGTCGACACCTGTTCAAATACGCCTTAGGGCTGGGTTTTCCCCCGCTGGCTTTCTCTATCCTGGGGGAGTGGAATATCTGCGCCCAAAGAAATTAAGCCCTTGGGAGATGCTGCCCTCCCAGCGGCCGGTTGAGGAACTAACGTGTGACGTCATACGACCTTGAACGCTGATTGGCTGCTCACTTCGTGACGTCATGCAATCCCTGGACGCTGATTGGCTGTTCCCAGAAAACAGGTCCTCCTCCTACTCACCATGTTCGGAATAAGATATTGGAGGAAGCATGACGATCAGTAAAATCGTAAAAATATATGCAAAAACAGTCAACGCTATTTCAGGTGACACGAATTCTGTTTTAGGACAGCCGGAGATACCCATGCTGCCCATGTGAAAACGATTGACTTTGAAGAACATTTATGAGTAAACTATTCAATATACTGACTTGAAAATTGCTAACATATACAATGCTTCAGTTTTAAAGACAGTATGGAGGGATATTTTGTTACTTTTTCTAGTTTCTTTAGAATATTTAATTTTCAAACAACCATTTCTTTAAAATAAAATGTGATATTTACTAAATTTCATTAAGACGACAGCTACTTTAGCTGTAGGCTACCGCCTAAAGTTGCCCGGCTCAATCTGTGGCGAGCAAGATTTACCCATATGAATCAATGGGTACCTACTGTATAGGCACTACCACCAGGTGGCAACCTCACTGGAAGACCTGGAGACTGCTAAATCGGCTGAGAAGTGGAGTGGGTAGGACCAAAGATAACCTGGCATGATGGCATTATCTTGAAGACCTTAATACTGCGTGTGAGTGTGGGGCAGAACAGACCATTCAGCATTTATACAACTGCCCGCAGTGCCCATCAACCTGCACTCTACAAGACCTCCTTCCAATGCTTTATAAGTTGCTGAATTTTGGTCACCCATCATATGAACTCTTTGGTGTTGATTGATATCATTTTATTTCTGTTATTGTTATTACTGTTTCTAAAAATTTGTAAAAGAAGCGTTTTTGACACGATATAAATATATAAATAAATAAAACTAAATTTTATATTAACTAAAGGAGTTATTACAATAAACCTGTGTTAAAATGCGATATGAGCAACAAAAAGTAAATTCCCTATCTTGAGTAATTTTTGAGAAAATGTTCCTTAAATTTCAAAAAATCTAATTTACGGGAAATGGCTTCCATAGTTTGTCAGTACATTACCGCACTATAGGATGGTGCGTATAAAGATAGTAACAACTTGTAACAGCCCTAATACCTGAATTTGGAATAGCATTGTACTGTAGGAAATATTTTGTAGTGAGCTAAAGTTTGCTTATAAGTGATTTGATATGTTTATTTTGTAAATTCTTGTAAATAAGTGTATATAGACTTTGTTTTAGGTAAGAAAATTATTTAAAGACCATTTAATATGTTTAAGAACCGAATGGTGCAAGAGAATTTATTAAAAGTTTGTAATTCCATGTATTACTGTAATTTACGATGTCTACAGGACGATTTTCTACCGTTTGAAAGGATTTCTGTAAATAATTTTGTATTTAAGTATCTATAATTACTATTTCTGATCACTTTGTAATGTTATTAATTAATTTTGTATCAATTCCGATTGTTTTTAATATGTTTGATTGTTTGAGTGATTGTTAATGATCGAGAAATATCGGGCGGATGCCTTTGAAGAATTCTCGTAAATTCGATAGACTCTATATAAACAGATCGCCTGGACAGAGAGTTTTAGTTTGCATTAAGTATTCATTCAGTGTTACAGAGACATTCATGCAAGTATTCAGTAAGTCAGTATTGCATCTTTGGATTGTAACAACTATGCTTGTGAATGTCGCAGACTTGTTTTGATTTGTTCAAAATAAACGAACATCTCAACATAACCTTGTTTTTGGTGGACTTTATTAATTAATTAATGCAGTAATTAAACCCACCAAAGAACCTTAACATGGCGACCGTGACAGGACGAGAAGTTCTTAAACATCTGTGGGATGTTTATCTTCTAAAAAGAATCTGCAGAAAATTGCGAGGAAATTTCGACCGGCGACGACACGGATTTTACGGCCTAAGGCGGAGATTTTTCATCGGCAATCGGCTGTAATCTTCCGACGTCGAGTGGATTTCCTTCGGCCTCAAAATCGTCTTCCTACAGTGAATTGTGAAAAGTGTGGTTAAGTGTTTGAAGTCAGTGTGGTGTTTAATGATTAATTAAGTGCTTCTAAGTGAAATTTAATGTGATACAAAAGTGAGGAATAACTGTAAGTACGGCATTGAATATTCAAGTGATTTCTTTTGCATGTTATAGTGTGACAGGTTGGAAAGATTTTAATTTTACTTAATTTTGTTTTTTATATTGATTTTGCTAATTACTAAAAAATGGCTGATAATCAGAACCTGCAAACATTCTTAGAATCATTTGTAGCCAATTTTAATGCAAAATTTTCTGAACTTGATGGTAAACTGGACAGCAAGTTTTTGGAATTCAGAAGTGAATTAATAAGTGATACTGATAGTAAGTTTTCCAAATTGGATAACAAGTTTTCTGAATTTAAAAATGAGTTAAATCTTGATAGCAAATTTTCTGAAATTAATGATAAGTTTTCTCAACTGCAACAAAGCAATGATAAAACATTCTCTGATTTGACTAAATGTTTTGATGTTAAAATCACAGAGCAATTTCAGGGTTTTAGCTCTCAATTCAAAGAGGAAATTAACAATTTAGATTCTAAATTGGGGAAGGTAGTAACAGAATGTCAGGAGAAATTTGAGAAAGTTACAAAATTTTGTGAACAGAATAAGGCTGAATGTGAAAATTTGATTTATAAAGAGGTGAAGGAAGTCAGTGAAAATTGTGATAAGATGAGGGAGGAATATGTTGCTTTATTCCAAGCTAATGATGTTAAAGCTAATGAGTTGAGACAGGAAGTGGTTGGTTTAGGGAAAAATGTTAATACATTGGTGCAGCAGCAGGAACAGTTAGCGCATGGATTAGAAAGTAATGTAAATCAGTTAGAAAAAAGGGTTACTGGGTTACAGGTTCAGTTAAGTCAGATTCCCTTAGCAGGTAGTCCAGTTATCAGTGCTGATATTAAGGAAGAATTTGAATTTTATGATGATAGTGGGAGGCTTCACCCTATTGAATTTATAGATAATTTTGAAAGATCAGACTATTTTAATTTATTACCCGATAGTAAGAAAATTGCACTTGTGGGTAAACATCTAAAATCTTATGCTAGGGCATGGGGTGATAGACAAGCTAGGGAAGTGACTGACTACAAGCTGTTTAAAGAGAACTTTTTGAAACATTTTTGGTCGACAAGCAGGCAAATTCAAGAAAAGAGGGAGTTGATGACTGGTAGGCTGTATAAACCTGGTAGGGAAACTCAACATGATTTTTTTCATAAATGTTGGATCCGTTGTAAGTATTTAGACCATCCTTATGGAGAGGAGGAATTTATTGATTTGATAGGAGCTAGGCTACCTCAGCAAACAAGAAATTTAATTGCCACTTTGGATGTAGTAAATGTGGATAGAGTTTCAGAATTGTTAAGACGCTTGGATGCCCAGGAGTCATTCACTGAACAACATTACCACCATAGGAGGGGCAGCAGGAGTCCCCCTAGGAGGGGTAATGGGTCAAGGGATGGTAGATCCAGGAGATGGGATCGTGATAATTACGCAAGGAGGGATAATAATGGGGGAGTGAGAGAACAGAACCCTCAATCTGAAAGGGAAAGGCAGCATGGGGGGCAGGCAAACTAAAGACCACCCCTGTTATGGGCCCCGCAGTGGTGGACAAGAAGGTGGGTCCAGGTACCAACTGCTATAGTGTTAATTCCATTTTTATGAATAATCCCCGAGAAGATTTATT
Source organism: Vandiemenella viatica (assembly GCA_031002005.1). Taxonomy (NCBI): domain Eukaryota; kingdom Metazoa; phylum Arthropoda; class Insecta; order Orthoptera; family Morabidae; genus Vandiemenella; species Vandiemenella viatica. The sequence goes on along the minus strand of JARYHS010000596.1, from coordinate 3,754 downwards.
GGAAGAGGTGGGGGTATCAGCAAGTGAATTTCAGGATAAGGTTATGATAGATGTAATTAATGATGTTGATGATTTAAAGGTTGGTAATAAGATAAAGCGGGAAGTGGACCACCATAGTACCTTATCACTAGAATCAGTGTGCGAAAGTAATAATTTTCATGTAGAAGATTTTCGAAATGGTCACTGCTTAATTACAAAAAGGGGTGCAGAATTTATAGTGCATACTACAGTGTGGCTATCAGAAACTTGTAAGGTCCAGAATGGCATAGTTGGGACTATGTGTGCTAGGATAGGTGGTAATGAAGTTTGTAGAAGTGCTGAAATCGAGGAGTTTCTCAAATATCTTGAAGATGAAGGTGATACAGTGGTATGGATAGGAGACCCAGATGAGGAGGAGAATTGTAAGTCAAAGTATTTGTCCTCTGAAGAGAGAGTGGTTGAAAAGCCTTATGTACCCATCCCTAAGTTGGAAAAATGTCCTAATTTTGACCTAGCTGATACATTCTTTAGCTCTGTATTTGGTGTAGATAATGATAATGAAGAAATGGGTGGGAGTAAGGATTTATTTGAACCAGTTTCTAATTTAGAAAATTGTACAGAATGTGACTTAGATGACACTATGTTTTGTACTCTCTTTGATGTGGAAGCTGATAGTGAAGTAGTAGTTGCTGAGAAAAATAATTATTTTGTGGAGGAAGTCAGTAAGCCAGATGTTAAAACAGTTTTAGGTAATGATTCAGATAATTTGATAAGTTTGAGTAGTAATCAGATGATGAAGAGTGGGGTTGGGAGTAGTGATGGACTAAACTGTAGTAGTGAGAATAATAAGTTTGTATTACCAGTTGAGTCAACAGCATTGCTTTTAAGTGACAATCAATTTGCTAAAACAGAACCATTGTATGTCTCAGCTGTTGCTTGGTTGTACCAAAGTCTGTTGTCTGAGATGATTGGAAGTTTGTGTTTCTGTATGTATATAATGAAGCTTTGTGAAAATAGAAATGTAATATTAAATGTGTATACAAAAGTTGAAGAAAACTGGAAGGTTAGGAAAAAGTAATTTACATGGTTCTGGGTTTCCAGGGAAATCCTGAAACCCACTTATGAGAATTAATTGAAATGCATGGTTTGGGGAGGGGTCAATAGCCTGTAAATATCTAATTTTGTAAATAAGTTTGTGAATGGATGCATGTAAATAGTTTGTGTGAGTACTTAAGCTCAGATACAGATGTAAGCATTTCAATGTATAATTTGTGACAGTTTTGTGAAGAAACTTTTGGTATTTTCATGATGTTGTGACTGTCTACATTGTGGTGACAAATTATCTGCTGTAAAATGTAATCAAACTGGTGTAATTAACAAGCAGACATCAAGTGTGTAATTTGGAGTGAAAATAATTGTAACTTAAGGTGATGGCCTTGGACGTTTGTTGTTAAAACAGTAAATGATAAAATGATTGGACCTGAGAAAAGACAATTATTGTAAACAAAATCAGTGTCATGGACTATGTGCAGTTGTATGTAATGAAGAATTGTATTTGTTCATTGTAAAAGTCATTATGGTTGATTGATTGTAATCTGTTCGTGTCTGCATTAGGTGTACTTTCAACCTGCTTAGATTCATGACGGATTCAATCAATTTTATCTGTGTAAAATTAAGTGAATCCTGGGGAGGGGTTGTAACAGCCCTAATACCTGAATTTTGAATAGCATTGTACTGTAGGAAATATTTTGTAGTGAGCTAAAGTTTGCTTATAAGTGATTTGATATGTTTATTTTGTAAATTCTTGTAAATAAGTGTATATAGACTTTGTTTTAGGTAAGAAAATTATTTAAAGACCATTTAATATGTTTAAGAACCGAATGGTGCAAGAGAATTTATTAAAAGTTTGTAATTCCATGTATTACTGTAATTTACGATGTCTACAGGACGATTTTCTACCGTTTGAAAGGATTTCTGTAAATAATTTTGTATTTAAGTATCTATAATTACTATTTCTGATCACTTTGTAATGTTATTAATTAATTTTGTATCAATTCCGATTGTTTTTAATATGTTTGATTGTTTGAGTGATTGTTAATGATCGAGAAATATCGGGCGGATGCCTTTGAAGAATTCTCGTAAATTCGATAGACTCTATATAAACAGATCGCCTGGACAGAGAGTTTTAGTTTGCATTAAGTATTCATTCAGTGTTACAGAGACATTCATGCAAGTATTCAGTAAGTCAGTATTGCATCTTTGGATTGTAACAACTATGCTTGTGAATGTCGCAGACTTGTTTTGATTTGTTCAAAATAAACGAACATCTCAACATAACCTTGTTTTTGGTGGACTTTATTAATTAATTAATGCAGTAATTAAACCCACCAAAGAACCTTAACAAACTCCATTCCTTCAACGAGAATAACGCCAAACCAAAGGTTTCATTTGAGAAGATATTTTAAACTAATTTTTAGTATTAAATATATAATATTATTTGAGCACCTCCGGTTCCCCTTAAGAAAACGGAAAATCGAAATTTTAAATTGCTTTCTATACCGTCTCCGACTTTTTAATTAGTAGAAAGCTGCCGACACAAAATAACCATGTGTATTATCCGTGGAGCGAGATTAGTAGAAGCAAAGGTTGCGGAAGAGGCGACTCTAAATAAAGTGCGTCGTATTACTGTGTTTAGGGAACAAAATCAGTAGTAATCATAGTCATTAACGGGTCCATACGAAGTGAGTTTCCATACCAGTTAGCACAACGGAGAAAACCGTGCCCACGGGAAGTAGATAAAGGAGAACCGGTTTGTGGCCGAGCCTTCACGTAAACCCATGACTCCCTGACCCCAGAGGTGGCTCTTCCGGAACAGAGAAAGCAATCGCTCATCCCGCGAGTTGCACAATGACCTCTCGCAACGTCCACTGGCTCTGGCTACTCGAGGGGGAATCCAAACAGAAAGTTTGACCTCCGTCAACTATTACACTGCAAGAGTACAACCAACATACCAAACTCGGTTTTTATTTTTCCTTATTGCTTTACGTCTCTTCGACCTCATTAGAGGCGGGAAAGGAATGGGGACCGAGCGTGGTGGGTGAACAGTTAACGTTCTGGCCTCGCATTCGGAAGGACGCAGGTTCGAATCCCCGTCCGGGCATCCAGATTTGGGTTTTCCATGGTTTCCCCAAATCACTCCAGGCAAATTCCGGGATGCTTCCTTCAAAAAGGCCATGGCCGAATTCCTTCCCGTTACTTATCCCCAGTCCCATCCCGCCTCTAATGACGTTAGCCGTCGACGATGTGTAAAGCCATAAGTAAGAAAAAAAGAAGGACTGGGGGCAAGGAAAGGGAAGCAATTCGGCAATGACCATTTAAAGGAAGCATCCTGGCATTCGCCTTGAAGGATTTGGGGAAACCATGGAAAACCAGAATCTGGATGTCCTAAAGGGGATTCGAACCCGCGTCCTGCAGAATGCGAGGCCAGAGCGCTACCTCTCACTCACAACGGTTGGTACCAAACGCGGTTCATATGTCTTCTAATACAAAGTGATTCAGGACGGATAGAAAATATTGAAGGAGGTGATAATATGAATAACATTGAGTCAAAAAGTTTATACTAACATGCATCCCATTTCCATTCATTTTGGAGGTAGGTAAACCTACTGAAATGTTATGCATAAAACAAAAACTAAGAAAGTTATCAAGTTCACACAAAGTATTTTTTTCATGGAAAAACACAGGCATATTTTACAAAATTTTATATGAAAAGTTT
>JARYHS010000595.1:0-20492 GCA_031002005.1 Vandiemenella viatica | reverse complement strand
GGAATAGACGTAGCATAAACAAATCCAAATACAAACGCCATCTACTGGATGGTTCGATAAATTAAACACCGCCATCTGTTAGGAATAAACTGTAGCATAAATAAATTGAAACAGAACGTGATCTCTTGGATGATTACCCAACCTAGCTAACCAAGTGTTGTAAAGATAAGTTAACACATCGCCATCTGTTAGAGACTTATGGAACTATAATAATAATAATTTCTTGTGGTCGTAATGACCTAGTTTCTACTGGCTGGGCATTCTGCCCCTGTCGTAGCCGCCTTTACTTAGCCCGCCCATCCTGCCTGGTACAGGGGATCTACATTTTAACGTCGAATCCGAACCACAGTACTATCCTGGCGTATTTCACCTCATACAGCATACTGCGCCGGGGTTAATGCCGGGTTAAGTGTCTATAAAAATCCTCGCCGAGACAGGGACTCGAACCGAGAACCTTTCCATCTCCAGTCAGACGCCCTAACCACTTAGCCAGCAGACCGCTTAGCCTTGGCGGCTTACAAATAATTACAAACCATTGTCCTATGACAAAACATTTACTGAACATTTATTTCGCAAATAATAATATTGAGGTCTATAGTCCAGATAAAAACTATCCTATCTTTTAAGTTGGACTAAATCACACAAATTAAGCCAAATTTCATCTAAATCGGTTATGTAGTTTCGGAGTTCATCCCGGACGAACATCGTGACACGAGATTTTTATATATATAAAGATTAATACTGAGTTATGATTGTGGGAAAAGAAATATTTCAATAACCTGATTTTGTAGGAACATTTGTGTGAAGCGATTTCGGGAAGTGTTGGAAAACAGAAATCTGTAATCAATCGCACGTCATTCGTAGTGTAAATCCGAACGTTACCAACCAGCCAAGAGACTGGGTGATCATGACTGTTAACAGTTCGTATAACTGGACAAAGACTACTTGACAAAGACTACTTGCACCAATTGGTGATGCCTTTATTATGTTATATTTAATTATAGCATTCATTTTTAATTATACTTTAAACTTACTAATATACACCACACTTCTTAGTACTGGTATAATTGATTATTTTATGAATGTGTTATCTTCAGACAGATTAAAATGTAATCCAGCCAATGTTTTCTCCGTTTTTTTCACTGATGTGAGAAATTTCAAGACTGCAAATTATACTGATGATTCGTCAGGTACATTTTTATTAACTTTCTCGGATGTACAAATACAAATAGTCAGATATGAGAGACAAGACATTGGGGCTGACCACACAATACCACGGGCCAGGATAATATTTTATCTCCCCCGAGTGCAAGGGTACGAACAATGACGTCGTGTGTTTGTGTTTTGGGGCTCTCAGAGGTATTGTTCACTGAAATGATGGCAACGACAAGGCTCAACCAAGGCATTCCAAAGAAACATGTCTGTGACTAGATCCATACATCTATATTTGACTGACAGTAAATATGTTAGACCGAGAGTGGTGGTGTAACAGATAGCGTTCTGACCTCGCATTCGGGAGGACGGTAGTTCGAATCTCCGTCCGGGCATTCAGATTTGGGTTTTCCATGGTTTTCCAAAATCACTCCAGGTGAATGCAGGGATGCTTCCTTCAAAAGACCATGGCCGAATTCCTTCCTATTCCTTGCCCCCTATCCTTTCCCGTCTCTAAAGACCACGTTGTTAGAGAGACGTAAAGCAGTTAAACAAAAAACAAAAAAAAGAATATTTTAGCTGGGTGATTCGCAAACGTGGATTCATGATAAATCAAACTTAAGAGGTGAACAGAATTTACTATAAGCAAGATACTTCAGAAATTGATTCTCGTTTCTCAGAACGATTTGGTGAGAGGATTTGTGCAATAGAAAAATAGAGCAAGTACAAGAGAGACCATGCATATGAAGTAGTGAATAGCGTGAATGTCCATTATAAACAATATCAATATTGCTGATGCTTTGTTTGTATGTATGGCCACCTTCAACACTTATGCCAAATTCAAATTTCTCTCTTACTTCATTTATTATTTCCTCTGTACACACGTCGAATATTAATGGTGGTGGAGTACACTTCTTACCTTGTTTCCTATGAATTTCTTGTTTTGCTTTTTTTAAGCCATCTGACTCTTGTATCGAATTTAAATTATTCTTCTGTGTCTATGTTTTAACCCTGACGTCTTCAGTGTTTTCAACATGTTCCATCTGACATTATATAAAGATTTTTCTAGGCCAACAAGCGCCATAAAATTATCCTTGTTTTAGTTTGTCCGTCCATCCAATATTAATGTTGAGGTTGCAATTGCTTCTCTTACATTCCGGTATTTTCTAAACACAAACTGATCTTCATCTTATAACTCTTTTACTGACATTTCCGTCCTTCTGTATATTACTCTAATCAATAATTTTTAACCGTGTAATGATATAGTGCAACCGAACGGCAAGAAGAATTAGGTCTTAATAGTTTTATGAAAAAGTCTCCATTTACTGTAGCACATAAAGCAGGCTCCTCAGTTTCTTTCAACAGCTAATGTTAATTATTTGCTCTCTAGCAATCTGGCGAACTGTGATTAAATTGCGGCTCAAGAACCCATTAAGAATGATTAAAAGGAGATTAAACTGTTTTCTTTTGGCTTATTATTTATGAAGAAGAGTCTTAATCACTCATTCAGTGTATTAAGTAATTATATGTTCGTCATGGAAATTAGCTGGCACCGTTGTTCCACAAGAAGAGAAAATGAAAAAGATTCTAAACGGCAATGCTGATAAATAATAATTCTATTACCTAGCCACAAAGAACATAATTACCGTTCCTTAACATGCTCGGTTCCTTTAATTTTTTTATATTTTATCTTACACGAAATGAATTATACGTAAAACATTTATAAAAACACCACTGTGAAGATTATTTTAAAGTAATATACCGCAAAACATCAAACATGCTGGTTTTGATATTACATCTCGCAACCATATTGTACCTAATTCTTTCTTTTTATTTTTTTTTTTTTGTAAATCTCGTATTACCGTAATGTAACGTATCTCATATACCGTAATGGTACACATTGCTGTTAGGGGCCGAATTGTTTGATTGGTGATTGGCTATGTCTCCAGACGTTTAGTGGACTAACCTGAAGGATTTATAACTATTCTCTTCGTCTTCTAACTACTACGACAATCGAATTTAATCATCTTGATGCTTCTTCATTATTCTATCTAACGTTAGTACGAGTATTAAGTCAGGCTGACACCATCCGTATTTTCGGTACGGAGTCGTTGATTGTAATGATTAGTAGTTTGCAAGATAGTAGCAGGTGCAAGCAGAGAGGGAAATTATTTCCAGCTAAGGAACGAGACATCCAACTGGTAAACCCTTGTTTAATAGCTTACTAATAGTTTCATAATACAGACAATACGCCATTTCTACAAGAACCTGTTCCGAGGTAGCGTCGATTATGGGTAGCTTCCATAGCGACAAGCTGGATCAAATCTATCCGCCTCTGGCAGCTAATGATATTCTGGCAGGCTAAGCTAGCAGGCGGGAGCGGCTTAAGATATTACTTAACCCTTGACTGTTGCTATAATGAGATCGAATATTGGTCGTGAAGCACTGAGGAAGAGCTGTATTAACGTCAGTGATCAGAATTTCGTACTCAGCTTATCAGCAGTCTGACGAACAACCGAGCTCTGCCGACACTTCAACACGTGCCTACCAAGTTGTCCCAAAAATTTAATATTTACCCCAAATCCAAATATTTCCAATAAGACTAATAAAACCAATTCCGACATTGACGTTACATTTCTCCAGCTAAAAACTAATAATAAGCTAATAGGTAATTACTAAGAAATAATATTCGCAACGGAGTTTATGAATAAAATTTACATAATTTATAATTGTTTGTAAATGATATAATCATTAAGTTTCGATCGAAGGCAGACTTGAAAAAAATGCCGTTGGGACAGCACTTCATGCCGCTATGTCTGTCCCCTTAGACGTCACCAAAACCATCGTCGCCGAACAAATAGACGACAATCCAGACGTATGTGGACTGCAAGATCACTTCTAAAAATATTTCTCCTGTATCTCGAGGATGGCTCCAAGATCCCTCCCATTCCAAATCAATTGGCTATATAAATTCCGGAGGGAATTCGTGGGATGAAATTGTGTGGAACGGAATTTGCGGACATTTTAGCAACATTCTGACCATGAGCCATGAGAGAGGGGAGAATTCTTATCCCGGACGTGGTACAGGCTAGACCTTTATTACTGATAGTCCAGCATTAATGTAAAATCTTATACAGTAGGTGGCAGGCTGGAAAATTCCCTCCTATGCGTAGCCATATTATCATTGTTGCTACATCTGCACGCCGAGTTCACCAGAGCTGCATATCAGGAATCACTTGAAGCATTTCAATCCGATATACACGAAGCGAACAGCGTATTCCGGACATGTATGTGAACTGGGCACAGTAACGATATATCTTTTTACCTAATGCATAAGTTCGTATGTTTCTCGGTTTTTTTTTTTTTTTTTGTAACTGCTTTACGTCTCTTTTTAACATTGAGGTCTTTAGAGACGGGAAAGGATGGGGGGCAAGGATGGGAGCAAGGATGGGGCAAGGAATTTGAAGGATTTCGGCCATGGCCTTTTGAAGGAAGCATCCCGGCATTTGCCTGGAGTGATTTGGGGAAACCATGAAAAACCCAAATTCTGGATGCCCTGACGGGGATTCGAACCGCCGTCCTCCCGAATGCGAGGCGAGAACGCTAACCGTTACACCGCCCCTCTCAATATGTTTCTCGTAAAGAAGCAACTGACAGCAGAATAATGGCGATAAGCATATCCGCCTTATACCAGAGTGAACAGCGATCTTCACTGTAAATGAGTTTATGGTAAATTACTTTCCTCTACTTTCCTCAACGAGCTATAACGGTTTAAATAATTTTTCGAACTATCGCGGAACCATAAAACGCTCGAAAACGATAGCATATACTCCCATTGTATTCTAGGGAATCCCAGTTCAATCCGTGTTTTTTTCTTTTGCTAAGCTAGATGGCAGAATTATTTGATTTCAAGTCATGTCAACTTGTAAAACGATTTTATACAACAGTGTTAATGTGGAATGTAATTCTATCGTAACTTAGTTTTGAAGTAATTTAAAATGCCATTTCATGTTTATATTCTTTGTAATCCCTGAGATAAATAAATCGATACGGAATTAAGAAATGCCAGCTGTCTGATCAATATGATTTTGAATGATTTAGATAATATTGGAAAAGTTATCTTTTCTTTGGCTTTTACGCCTTGTCGACGTCCGAGGTCATTAGAGGCGGGATGGGACTGGGGACTTGTAACGCGAAGGAATTAGGCCATGGCCTTTTTGAAGGAAACATTCACCTGGAGTGGTTTGGGGAAACCATGGGAAGCCCAAATATGGAATCAAACCGGTGTCCTCCCGAATGCGAAGCCAGAGCGTTAACCGGTCACCCATCACGTTCGGTTTGGAAAAGTTAGAGGAATATTTAATCTTTTTGTGTTCGCTGTGTCATACTCACAACAGTCAGTTTAAATTGAATTTTTATCCACACAAAATATATACATAGTGTTTTTTTATTTGAATATTAGTTTCACGTTGGGCTACTAAATGTAATAAATCCTTTATTTCTTTGATTTGGAAGAGGTTCATTAAGAATTTAATTTTACATGGTATTGAGAAATTAAAGATTTCTAAATAGATAACAAATTCCATTTAATCTGAATATTCAGAGCAAGATTTCGCGCATACAAAAGTATTATATACAGGTATACCTTCATCTTTTCCAAAATTATTCAAAATCATAATCAACTGGGAATTTTATTTCCAATTCCGGAAAGATTTTTTTTATCTCAGGCATTAGAAAGTTCATCGTGAAAGATCAAACGGCACCTTACACCTGCATCAAAGTTATCCCAATCGCAATCACGTAGACGGAACGGTACCAAATCTCCTCCTCATAAATACACATTAACGAGAAATATACTTCTTGTACTGAACACGAAGTCATGTATTTCCAATAAAATGACAACACAAGATATTCGATTCTTAGGATAAAAGATCCAGATCTAATAATTGTCCCCCCCCCCCCCCCCTCACACTCTTGATTCACATTATCTACCTGTACTTTCTGGGTGGGGTATGGTAATATGTAGAGGAGTTGTACGAGAACGCATTTTTTACTTCAAAATACCTAATGTACACAGGCACGAATCGCACATCTTTGCTGTTATAACACAAACAATCTTGATTTTTTGTTATTAGGCGATTTTGTGATTATAAAACTACAATAATTAATAATTATTGCCCTATTCGTTCATATACTTACATTAATTACGTTACTGTTTATTACAGTGTTTTAGCAGATGCAACACAATTGGCAGTATCAAGATAGATCTGTTAGTCGACGCATAAACACAGAAGTTAGTAAGACCGATTACTTCAGTCTAATTCTGTAATATCTTTACAATAGTAATTCCCAAAGAAAAAGTTACTATTACCTAGCTTAACCATCAAATACACCACTTCTGTTAATCTATTTCTCTAACTTACCACCAAAAAGATAGTTCTAAGTAAACCGTAAACATGATTGGTGAATGAAATCTAGGAATCACAGATTTAGAAATTAATTTCTGTGAATCATCACACATGGAGAAGATGAAACTCTGTTTCGTATTTGCGTCAGTCAAATAATTATTCCATTCCTATACAGAAAATGGAACATCACGGCATTTGACACAAGCTAGTCTAGGTACGGACAGACAGATTGAAAACGATTTGCTGAATTAACAAAACCCGTCTTATGAGATTAAATTTGTAGTTATTGCTTCCAATTAAATCAATTTGGTGATATGATTCATCAAAGAATATACCTAAGGTTAACATGTTTATTGACATTGAGTGAATGAATGTTTTTCCTACTTTATTTTCAATGTTTCGATGTTTCTGGTTTGAACTTGCGGGACTTTCCTCTATCGCTCAAGAGAATGCACAAAACCGGAAAAGGACGAAATAGAGTAATGGCGCAATTAAGGGTTATATACTCGAATTACCTGAACAGATATTTTAAGTTATTACATATTTTTTATGTCTTTAACGCCAAGCATGTTACCGTCTCACACGGATAGTGCAGAAGTTTGGATCAAATCAAATGTATTATACATGCATTAGGATGCAATTCAATCTGGATGAAGGGTACCTTCAATAAAATAGTATCACAATACGGCATGTGAAGCGCAAGACAAAATCTTTAGTTTGTTTTGCCTTGCAACTTACAAACTGTATGAGGTTTATTTGATATGGTAAATATCGGTATATAAAAATTCAGTTCCTAGGCAACAGCGTTTTAAGAAAGATGTAGTACAGAAATGGTCTAAAACAACGAATCTGATGGCAATTCACATCTTTATGTCCTGATGAAAAAATTGAAAAAATCTTAGTTTAAACTAGAATAGAAGAAAGAACTTCAACATCTTTTATTTATATAAAACACACCAACAATATAATTCTTAAAAAAATTTTGTGAAACAACATCAGCAACTTTTATTTCTATGTAACACACAAGATACTTTAAAAAAAAATGTGTACTATATTCAACTGTGTCGATGAAACACATAACATGTGAAAGATTGAACTGTGGAAGTTATTATAATTAAACGCTAGAGGGTCTTTGCGAAAGGCGTACAGATAGAGAACCGAAAAAAATTTGGTTCCATTTTATTCTTGGTACAATCCTAAAAATGAAATTTACATCATCACATACACTTGTAACTTAATTCAAGCAAGAATAACAGATGATGAACTATGACTGAAAGACGAATGTTTATTTAAATTATTCTATATACGTTGTATATTAGACAAGTAATTTTGAATTTGACTTTTTTGTCTCACGTATATTTGAAATACTGTTAATGTATTTACTAAACTTTACGACTTCCACTTCTCAGGCGAAAATTGTTACTTAATAATTGCGCTGTAAGTGATTGACAGTTTCGTCGATTATGGTATAGAAGATAAATACAGTTTGATATCCATAAGAGAGGGAGTAATAACATTGAATGTTTACAAAAACTAAACACTGCCGAACTCTGAAAGTAGCATATATACATGGATAATTATTTGTTACTCGTTTATTCCTTAACATAGAAACAATAAACAAACAAAAACATAAAAACAAACAAAAACACAAAAACAAAAAAACACAACAAATACAAAAACACAAAAACAAACGAAAACACAAAAAACAAACAAAAACCCAAAACAAACTAAAACACAACAAAAACAAAACAAACAAAAAATAAAGCAACAATTTTATCAATCTCAGAACATATATGATAAATTAAAAAAAAAAAACACTGTAATAATAGTTGCTATCTCGACGTTTTTGGTTATACTTCTACACCTCGTTGTTCGTTTGAGAAGCAGTAGGAATATCTCGTACTGGGATCCGCGTTGACTAGGAGAGCCCTCGTGACCGCACAGCGCTGAAAGAGAGCCAGTAAAATCGTCATCAGTTGGTCTGTGCAGTCAATTTGCCGCCCGGACAGCCGGCTGCAAAAAACCAGAAGCGGCCAGCGCCGAAATTAATTTCTTCAGTGCGAGAAACAGGGCGAGGCGCGAATGCCGCAACGAGAAACTTAATTGGATTTCAACACAGGCATCCCTGAATACTTTGGATCCACAGAGCCATGCTATCGGCTTTCTGCCCTACCGAAAACAATCACGCAAATATCTTCGGCTCAATTCATAACAAAGGTAGAAACAGTGTTATTTATTTATTTATTTGTCGTATGGTAAGCAACTAATACAATAATAAATATATACAATGACAAGAACGTTGGTAGCGTTCACAAGCTGATGTCTAATTCTTAATTAAACAGTGTAATGATTATTGGTTTATCACTATTGTTATTAGTAACTGAAGACAGAGCTTCGCTCGGCGTCTTTAGGTTCCTGTTCAGTTTTTAAGATTTCATCTAAATCGTTAGAGACGTTTGTGAGAATTAATTTTAAACAACAGTTGCTTGTATAATAGTATTAGAATACACATATAGCCAATTTATATTATGTGTTGAATATATTTCATACTTATGGATATAAGAACTTGAAAGCTTTCTGTTTGGCTTTTTGATTTTAATTAAAAGTCACTTATCTATACACAAACAATTGTTAATTAAATAAAAGGTTCTTTAAGCCGCGGTCGCCAGATTAAGGTACTGTTCTCCATCGGGATAATTAAATGAGAGAGTCACACAGTTTAGGGTGAACATCTACTCAAGAAACTTTATTCTACTCCATTAACCTCTGCCACTACACCGACGGAAAGTACCACCCCCAAACAATATATCAACAAGGAATCGGACTACTTCTTCGAAAACCACAGATTCGTGGGATAAGAGAGGTTGACTTACAAAATAGACTCCCACATTCACTATCGTCCTCTTAACGCTATACAGTTACTTGAAAACACAGCATTCCCTTTAAAACAGTGATTTCCACATAATACAAGTCTCCATCATCCACTTCACCGAAGTTTTCACAATTTCAACTATTAGACCGAAAATGTTCCTGCGTCAGACCTTCACCTGACGGAGGTCAAAGACTTACTACTATACAAAGACAACATCATATTGGCTTGCGACGCCAGCCACAGATATTACTGTATGGCTCAGGCGTATGTTATGTTACAAACTGCAGTCGGTGTAACATTAAATTCATGAATGAATTTATTTTAAATAATCAGCTACATAATAATTTTATTCATTTTCACTATACCGTTATCATTAATTATAAGCTTTTTGAAACTTAAAATAATACTTCCTTCCATGCTATGTTGCGGCTATGTCAAGGATTTTCCTTTGGGAGAAATATTTTTAATTTATTTGGTCGTTTTATTCAATACGAAATTTCATCCGAATATATTAAAGCCGCTCGAGGCTTACTGGTACCTCAAACTTCTAATACATAACGCAATAAAAAAAAATAAAAAAAATAAAGTTAGAAAAAATATTTTTTCAGTAAACTCGCGTTTTTTCATGGAAGACACATATTTAGAAAAACTTTAAAATCAAAACGTTCTATAAATATGAAATTTAATCCAAATCATTTGAGCTGAGATACCAATGCATACACTACAAACACAGCTCTTTTAAAGTTATAAGATAAGATGGTGATCAGTGTGAAACTACAGGTTGCCGATTACAATCTGTGGCTCTTGAAATTCATTTTGTCTGTGCTATTAGGAAATAGAAGAAATCTGGGCACAATCATTATTAATTTAATAACGACGTGTTAGATACAACGCTTTTCGCTTATTTCAGCTGGATTGGAGGATAGCTTGTAAACTTGGGCTACACTAAATGGTGAATGTAAAAAACGATTATGATACGAAAATCTCTTTAGAGCAAATAAAAGTAATAGCATTCGAAGGAAATAAACGAATCGAGACAAAGTTTTTTGTCAGTGGCAAAATCATAAAACAAATTAACAAATAAGGACCCAGCACGAGACACGATGATGAAATTATAGAAACTGGTAAATTTACCAACATAAAGACATGGATGCGAATCATGGTTAATGGTTAAGCGTATAGGAATATTTGAGATAAGATTTATGAGAGAGAATCATGCCCGCGAATAATTAAAAAATTTTATTCTAAATGAGAAAATCATTAGATACAGGAACAAATTGATGGAACATACAGCTCTCGTGAAAGACACAACGCCACAAAATGTAGTGACAAATTACAAGCGAAAACTGTGAAGAAGGAAAATAGGTCGTCTTAAGAAACGCTGGACACAATAAAGTATGTGAAAGAAGAATAAACATAAACGGTTTAAGCCTTGACGATGATGAATTGCAACGGAACTTACGCCCCAATGAATATATACGCACGCGTCTATTTCTGCATCACACGAGATTTTTACTTTTAATTTTTTCACTGTTTTAGGCAAAATTTTCAACACCTCCCTTGATAATTTATTTAACTTACTTACTTCTTTACAAATAAATAATGAATTTTCCATTCTTTTATAGCTGAAATTAGAGACAGGTTATGGTCATGGTCATGGCCTTCTCTTTCAAATACTGCTTCTAATTTTTCCGCCAGTGTCCTTCCTGGCTTCATTTACAATGTAAGCCTAATCCTCTCTCTCCATCAGCATACTATCTTCCACCGATTCCAAACAGAGCTTATATATCACATCTGTTACGGTTTTTGTTTCTGTGGTAATTTCTGCAACAAAAATCTAGCTGCATCTTCTTTGCACCGCCTCCAAATTTTATATTTGACACCCACCACGTCCCATACAGTCCCATAGTACTCAAGCAAGAGTATGAACAGGATTTTGAATCCTAGTTTTCTCACTTGGCAAGGATGATTTTCGTATCCACATTGCTTACTTTAACAACAGTGTATAATAGTAGTTTTAGTTCTCCGTTATGGTTTCTTGTTATATTTTAACGAAAACAGAAGGATATGATTAGTTTTGTTCATGCAAAAGCTGTTTCCAGTTTGTAAGTGATTCAGTACGTTAGTGATCGGACACTCATTACTCCAGGTAATTAATTAATTTTAGGGGAATCAAAAGCAGACACAAACTCACACAGTATATATGACGTTTTTTTTCTTTTTTATTATACTGGACCAACATACTACAATACTGATATGTGAGGTATATTTTTGTCGTTACATACAGACATAAACCCATCGGTTTGATTCAGATAATAGTAATTCTTTGTGACAAAAGCAGCAAGAAATAAACGCAACGAACACGAAAACTGTTGCAAGAGGAGGTATTATGTTTCGAATCCACGATTCTGAGAAACTGTCTTATATTTTCTTAATCATTTTATCAGTGATAAAGGCGCAACTGTGCTAACCAATGAGAAATGTCGACTCAGTACGTGTGGCTGTTTCAAATGTAAAGCCACAATCAAAATAGAGGTTCGGAAAATGGAATGTGTGTGTTTTTTATTCCAATAAACGAGCTGTACACACTTTATATTGGGTAAGACCATACCCACCAGAAGAACTGTTCTAAAACCACGGTGAATGGTTGATGGCAAGTGGATGAATTTTTTCCATGGCTGGATGACTGCAGGGCAATTCGCCTTGTTCTGGTGGAAGTATCACTTGCAGAGGTCATCAGCCGGCTTCATTCAGGGCTCCATTTACAAGAGCGCTCCTTGAGTCAACAAATTTTGTGTATCAAGCACAGGAGATGCAGAAGGCTGTTAGATTTGTCTCTGGAAATTACTGCAGAACAGGACCAGTAAATGATACGATACGGGAGCTTAAATGGGATTCGTTGAAAGACAGGAGGAGTATGAAGAGACACATGGATGTATATAAGACGTATATAGATGATGAGGTGTTGAAAGAAATTGGAAGAATTTGGAGAGCTTCACGAAATGGAAAATATGACTATGACCACATGCTTCCCCTTGATTTCAGGCTTAAAGGTGGCAGAAGATTTTCTTTCGTAGGCAAGTGGGTCAGGGATTGGAATAAATTAAAAAGAGAGTTATTGAATAATTTACCATAAACTCTAAAAGAATTTAAAATAGAAATTTGTAGATAGCAAAAGTAGGCCGGTACAGGAAAGGGGAAAAATGAAACTGTAGCTAAATTGCCACCGAAGCGTAAGCTCCATCGCAATATAACAAATAAATTAAATTATACACTAGCAGTTGATCGTCGATCATGACTATGGCGATAAATTTGTCTACAAACAATGTCCACCATAGATGAAGATAAACCCGTAAGTTGTTTTGATCGGCTAACGCCAACAATTAATTCAAATGCTCGACCTAAATTCATTTCTCTATTAAACCGTCAAGATTGATTTGTTTTATATTTCAATAAACTGTTCAACTATCTGTTTTCTAAGAAGATTAATAAAAACCTGATATATCTGCTATTCAACTGATGTTTACTTGGTCTTTTGTGTGAAATATCCCAGTCAAATCCGTCAATTTAATCATAACAATTTGCGTGATATAGAATGGTTCTTTTTATTATTAATAACTGATCAGTCCTTTATCCAATTAAGTCCTTATCAAACTATGTTATCATGCCTGATAGATATGGTCTAGTGTATTTACGACTAAAAATTTAGACTGACAAGTATCTATATGTATATTTTTTTTAAAGGAACATTTTGTTTAGCGAAACATCATTCTCTGATTTGTATAGTATCGAAATATATGACTGAAGAAATCCGAGAGAAGATAAATATTTTGTAATATCTGAATATCTAACAGTACTATCAATCATCAAATACTTTTGAAGAAAATTGAATACTATGGTATTTATAGAACCGCAGGTAAATGGTTTAAATCATACATGGAAAGTCGAATGCAAAAAGTTTCAATTTTTGATTCTAAAATAACTAAAGATGCTTCAGCAGACTTGGATAAATTGAAATTGCACGAGGTTCTGTCCCAGGACCCCTCTTCTTTTTGTTGAACATCTATGACCTTCCTAGACACTTATCTGATAAGGTTAAGAGTCTTTTATTCTAACCTGACTGTGAGAAAAAAAACCAAGCAGCAATCTAGAATTTAATGTAAATGAAGTACTTAGTGAGGTAGCAAATTGGTTTAAGACAAATTCATTAAAATTAAATTTTGAAGAAACACATTATATCAGATTGGAAACAAACAATTATGTACAGCCATATTTACAAGTAAGCTATAAAAATAACACAATCTTAGAAACAAAGAGTATAAAATTCCTTGGTATTAAAATAGATGAGAAACACTGTTGGCAGGAACATGTCACTTCATTACTGAAGAAGTTAAGTAGTGCCACCTTTGCAATACGAACACTTTCTCTAACAGCAGATCTAGAATTAACGAAACAGGTGTACTCCTCATATTTTCTCTCAGTGATGACATATGGTATAATTTTTGGGGGAAACTATTCACAAAGTAAAAAAGTTTTCATAGCACAGAAAAGAGCTGTTAGGGTGTTGGGTAGGGTAAAACCAAGAACTTCTTGCAGACAACTTTTCAAAAAATTCAATATTCTTAAAATAACTTCTCAGTATATATATTCTCTCATGTGCTTTGTCACAGATCATTTTAACCAGTTTACTTCCAATTGTCAGGTAAACAATTTCAGTACAAGAAATAGAAATAACTTGCACAGATCACAAACATCTTTGTCATTAGTACAAAGAAGAGTTAATTATTCTGGTATACATCTGTTATCTGTTTAATAAACTTCCCAAGAGTATAAAACAGTTTGCAGATAATATAGACATATTTAAAGAAAAACTGAGAGATTATCTTATTGGCAACTGCTTCTACTCCATTCAAGAATTTGAACAAAATAATTAATTGTATTCAATATGACTTCTGCAAAATTCAGTTGTAAAAATTAATGTTTACTTTTATTTTCTTTATTTGTCTTTGTAACATATAATTGATTTTACTATGATTATGACTGATATTGTATGTATGTGTATTAACCATGACATGTTTCACATCCCAGAGGTCCTTCCTCAGCAGGGATCCATGAAACAACATTGATAAATAAATAAATATTTTTAGAGAGGAAACGCATCTCGCAAAATGTGTACCCCTAGAGCTCAATTAGATATTTTTAATTGAGAATTTACGACTCGTTGACGACGACATCATCTGAGAGGGAAGAGGTTTGGAGGCACGGAACGGAAAAGATTTCAGCCATGGCTTTTTGAAGGAACTATCCGCACATTCGCATGGAGTGGTATTTGGGAAGTAATGGTAAAACTAAATCTGGATAGCCGGTCCGGGATTTGAACCCGCGTCCTTCGAATGCCGGGTCCGAGCGTTTCCGCTGACGCACTTGGTCTTAGTTGGATATTTATGAAAACGCAGGACAGGTCTCGTCAGAATATCAAAGTTGTACTTCTATTGCAACCAAAACAATGCATGTTAATGATCTGTTCGGTGTGTTTGAAATAGCTTCAAAAATGTGAACAGGTTTGATGCATAAATAAAGATATCGGCAGGAAATATCGATTGGATAGTTTTGCTCTTTCAGTTTATCTGCCTCTATATACAACGTGGAAACATGAACGATAAAAATGAACAGTTGCTTAATGCTGCTCTGCATATGCACACATAAAGAACAATGCCACGTTTATACTTCTGCAGTATAACAGAAATTTACAATAAAAAATTTCATACCAACAAATTTCGTATTCAATAGTCGCATGGAATACATTTACAGCAACACCAGCAGTTCGCTAGTGACAGAAACATTGCTTATGGTTACACACTCAACAATCTGTTGCTTTAAATGTTCTGTTTTACCTCAGAAATCATCAAGATTTTTACTATTCGTTGTACAACTCTTTTTTTTGTTTCCTTGAAGATATCATGTTATCCGATATTCGTCGCACAATTGCTCTAACTTTTTCTCTACATATTTGTATTTCCAATAGATTATACGTTTCACTTTCGTCCAGTTTAAGTCTTTCACCCGTAGCCTGGCAAATGTTAATTGTTAAGATGAATTTAGTGGAAGTTACCCGAATGAGGTTAAAGATAGGCGATGTAACTATGTTATAATAATGGCATACTATTAATTTTACGTTATGTAGGTACCATTTGCAATATTAGTTCAGCAGTTACAGTTAACCCAAATGTTTGGAATTCTAACTTAATATGAAACGTATTGTTTTCAGGACATATTGGACCTATTGCCGAGAATAAATCATTGACACTGCTGGAAGTCTCAATGATTTTACATTCGTCACAGAATACACAGGATCTACTTATTGGCACAGCGCACACTGGCCCCTATTATTCTGCCATTGTTGTAAGTAGGCCACATTAGAAAGGCGTTCCATTTATGTAGCACAGTTTAAACATTTAGTTGCGCCATGAATCAAGTTAGCTCCCTTTCACTGACATTTTATGCTTGATGGAAAACGTAAAAAATTCTAAGTTGTTTCCGGTAGTTTGGTAAAAGTGGTTTCAGTCATAAACGAAAAAAAATATTTCTCAGCATTTCTTAACCGGTATGTTACCGAATACAGATATAATATTGATTTAACTAAGTGCAGTCAACACAAAACGTGCACAACGCTTAATTAAAAACACCATAGCCGGCCTCGGTAGCGTAGGGGCTAGTCATGTCATGTACATTCTGTGGTGTTTCTAATGATCTGGAAAAAAATACTATCCAGCTGGCTGTATGGCCTAGTTGCCAAAAGTCATTGAAAAAAAAAATACATCATGCCTGTGTCAAACTGGTGGTTCGTAACTTCTTACAACGCGAGGCCCTCGTGTTGTTATCAAGAAGGAAGGTTGCATTTCATCTTCCGCAAAAAGGAAGGTAGAAACTAAATCATTTCAGAAAAGGAAAAAGGAGACATGACTAGTTTTTGGAAAAATTTTCCTGCAAAATACGGCCTGGGAATGCTGTACGGAAAAGCAGAAATACCATCTAGGAATGTCCACATCGAACACATTAAGACGCCCATTACTTGTTTTTTTTTAGCGTACGGACATCATAATCGTTTTGCCTAATATTGGACAAGGTTGTCGATATCTCTTCCTGTCCACTCGACTTCAAGCATTGTCGAAAATTGCCACTACTTGCAAGCATAGAAGTGATCCACGGTCTGCTATTCTCCACATTCACATCTACCGTCTGTTGTCGGACCTCATTTATACATGTTAGCTGTTACTGGAGCCACCTGTTCTTATACGGTTGAGGGATCTCCATTTTACCCAGTTCAATTTTATGCCATAAAGTTTTTCCTCAGAGATTGGATGCCAGTTTGGAGGTTCGACATTTAGAAAAGGAGTCCTAGAGATTATCCTTCTAGGCGGAGAACTTGATATTCCAAACATTAAGTGTCTCTCATCGAACGTTTGTTTGAATTGCTCTGTTTACCAATGCGAGTTTCGGCGTATTTTTGGTTCAGCATATCCAGCTGCTTTGAATAGTATGTGTATTAGTGTTGGTTGCATGAAAATGCGTGAAGATGCCCTTAATGCATGTAGATGACCCTAATGCACATCTAGTGCTGTAGACTCTCAGACATAGATACAGAAATTTATTATGTTACAATTGTTATTTGTATTTTACAATTCATATGTAGCTTAAGAGACATACAACAGTAATAATATTAATGATAACACCATCAACAAGATGCAGGGCAGTGATTGTTTCTCTTGGAAACGTTATACAATATTATTATTATTATTATTATTTATTTACTTTTTTTTTTTTTTTTTTTTTTTTTTTTTTTTACTTTCTTGATTGGTATTTTCACATACCAATGAAATGTTGTAGATGTGGTCCGCAGTCTTGATACACTCCTTATGTGTCACCGGACAACATGCAAGCTTACATCACATCCTGGCAAATATTAACTCTGTTAAAATTACCTGCTTATTGTGGCTATTTGCCATTGTGGCTCGGTGCGCTGAGGTGCTACACAGTGGATTGGGAAGGTACAGTACAACAGCTACTGCAATTCTAAGTGGTTCCCCACAGCCATCAAGGCGAATGCCGGCATGATCACTGTGTCGTTCTGAAATATCTGATCGAATAAGTGTATACTATGATTTGCAACGCATAACTTTGGCTTTTCTTTATTTTTCAACACCCATCTTTAATGACCTCGACGTTTATGATGCGTAAAGCTCTAAACAAAAATATAGGCTCTCGACAAATTTGTAATACCTTTTTTAACAGTAGAGTAGGGAACTAGTGAATAAACTTTTCTGAACTGCCTTCCATTTATTTAGTACTGTCGCTTTCATTGGGGTTAGTTTCGCTTTGGTTTGCGTTGTTTATCTGTTCTGTTTTAGGATTAATTAGAGAAGATGGCCCGCAGCCAAGTATCGATCTTTTCAAATGAGTTTTATTGAGGGCTGGCTGCAACAACTTACTACGGACTTAGGTGTTATTTGGCGCTGAACCAATTAGCAAACCTTAATTAAATATTTTCTGTATTTCTTTTTCTGTTACCTCTACGCTTTCAGCAGACGCAACACTTTATTTAAAATTTCCTAATTTATTCCTGTAAAGAGTTGCAAACAGTCACGACATCTTCGCACTCAAATATTATTAGAATTATATCATTCTTTCTCAATATTATCTAATATTAAAGTCAGATCTAGAATTCTTTAGCAGGAAACGGAGGTGATGTAGACTGTAAAAATACTGACTGAAATTAGCAAGGAGTGATTTCAAGTACGCGTAAAAACGAAAATATACAATAACTCACGTGGTCCGAAATGACAGACATAATTATCCATCAATCATGACAAATCATAACTATAACCCATGAATTTTTCCATTTCTTACCATTAAGAACAAACATCTAAAGTTAAATTAATTATGCTTAACAAAAGAGTTTAATATCTTTTCGTTTATAATAACCTGCATGAAAGTTGCAATAGTGCAATACGACTTATTTTCATCCTTCTGCTAAACTCACTTCACCCACGGACATCCACGCTGTTAGCTCTCCTAATAGACTACAAAACTAAAACTCACACTCTTGACCACCCACCTAAAATACAAGAAATATGGAAAAACATCAAATACATTATCCCACACTTTTACAGGGACAAAATCACTGTAATGTCATTGTGTATTGAGAGTTTGCTTCTAAAATGTTTCATTTGAGATAGTAATAGATTTTGTTTTTAAAACCATATCTTCAACAACTGCCACCATGATATATCATATTTTCGAGCTAAGAACTCAGGTTTTCGATAAATATTTCTTTCTACATTCACAAATCTAACTAAAAACCTCACACATATGTGTTTTTGTTTGTTTGTTGTTGTTTTGTTGTTTTTTTGTTTTTTTTCCTTCTTCTTTTTTTAACACCTTTTTTTCCAGCGAAAATGTTATCTACAATAGCATACTATTTTTATTTTTCAGATCATATGCTGTAGAGATAACTTTTTAAAACATTTTTAAAGCCTGATTTAATTTAAACATTCCCTTTCATTCATTTTTACCCTTTCTCATCATACAATAGCTGCCCTTTATTCTTCTTCTTCTCTTCGATATCGGCTATCTAAGGACCAAGAAAAGTAATCCCGTGCTTTCATTTCAGTCCTTCTTTTCTTGACTTCCAATAGTTCTTCATCCTATCACTTTGCTGTTTCCTCCTTTCTTCCGTCCATATGTTACTACATTTCCTCTTCTCCTTCTCCTGGAAACCCTTGAAATTTTGGATCAGTGTCCTAAAAGTTGCTCTATCTTGTATTAAATCTTCTGTTATTCCGCTCTCAGTCATATCTTTCTTTACTCCATGGATCTACTGGTTGCCCTTCTTACTTTTGCCATTTAGTCTATTTTTACGGTATGCTGAAATTTAAAATACAGTAATATCTTTTCCTGCGCCTTCGAAATTTTTTATTAAATTTTAGTCGTGGTAGCAGAAAATGCTATATGGGTTGTAAAAAATACAGCAACCAGTCACAATATGATGTTGTTGTTTATTAAACCATTACCGGTTTCGAGCTATACCTATAGCTCGAAACAGGTAATGGTTTAATAAACAACAACATCATATTGAGACTGGTTGCTGTATTTTTTACAACCCATATTTGACATCACAGTCGCGGAAGTTCCACCAATTCATCATGGATAAAATATTAGAAATTGCTATATTTTTACTAAAATATAAAATGGATCTTATGTAACGTACTGCTCATTTAAAATGAACAAAACCCGCCAGTGTGTATCAGTGTATTGAGGCGATGCAACGGGACCGGGCAATCCTGACTGCGGTTTTCCCCAGCCATAACACTAATGCTGAGATTGTCTCCAATCTACGCCGAAGATTTTCTTTTTTAGGTAAGGGTGTCAGGGATTGGAATGAGTTACCAAGGGGAATGATGAATAACCTACCAAAAACGTTAAAAGAATTTAAAGTTAAAATTTGTAGAGGGCAAATGTAGGTGAGTGAAGGATAGCGGAAAGTTTTTTTTTATTTTTTATTTTTATTTTTTAAATGGCATTTGGCCATGTTAGCCATTCAGCCAGCTCAATGTGTTTTTTCGTTTTTACAGTGTATAGATTTCATCCAAGTGTGATTGTTTTCTCTCTTTTGTAAGGACGACACAAGACGAACACAACACTTAATTAAAACCACCCATGCCCTCGGCCGGACTCGAACCGGTGACCCTGCAACGCGAAGCAAGTATGCTACCCCTACGCTGCCGGGGTCGGCCAGCGGGAAGTTGGATGTGTAGGGAAATTGCCACCGGAGCGTGTGCTCCATTGCAATTAAATTAAATTAAACTAAACATTTCACAGACAAAAAATACTGCTACTTCACACGTAACATAGTTAGACGTTTCACAAACAGATGGCAACACTTGACTTCCTCCATTAGCGGCTACGTACGACCTGGCAGTAGATATAAAATGCTTCGCGTCAGCAAGAGCATGCGGCCAAATTTGACCATCCCAATGGTGAGCAAAACTCATGAACCGCAG